>OVBE01005849.1:0-20937 GCA_900406425.1 Iberis pinnata
ATAAGGGAAAAGCATTTGTTTAGGTTCTTGTTCTTATATGATAGTCTAGGTTGGCTACTATATGGCCTTCAGATACGCTAAACTGGGCATTTATAGTCTAAGCCCAACAACCATTGATAATATACAATAGCTACACAAGTCGGATCCAAGACAAATACTTTATCCGTCTAGTTTAACTGAATTTTTTTAATAATTTTTTGTTTTCAGTTGAGCGATATTTTCATTTTTAAAATCAAAGTATATAGTATTTTATGTTCATGATTATTTTTATTATGAATATTATTTTATTACTTTCTCAATTTCATAAGGGTAAAAGATTTATCTTTGTGTCAAAACATAAAATATTCTCATGCGGACCTAGAAAATATTTTCTATGTGGTTCAAAAATATTAAAAAAGATATTATAATGTATTAAAATTAATATGTCATAATCTTAAATAGAAGAATAGTTTAAATAATATTTATCCTTATTATATACCTATTCTAGAAAAGAATATGTTAGAAAATATATAATGTTTTTATGGTACAAAGAAACAAACTTTAAACTCAAATGGAAGATTAACAAGGAACAAATAAAAAAATTTAAAGAAATTGAATGGAATGATGAGCTAAAAGATTGAAATTTCAAGAAATTCAACAATAGCCTCTTTTTTTTTTTTATCGTCAACAACAGCCATTTCCTATATATTAAAAAGAAAGATACTTTTGAAACTAAACCTTTAATTACATAACTAATTACATGAAATACCACTCACACTATCTATGTATCCAAACACTCATTATCACTTTTTAAAAAAATAAAAAACATTGAAAATCCTATATTAAATTATATTAGATATTTAAAAATGAATTTATTGTTTTCAATATATATTTATTTTGATTTTTACTACTAATTAGTTACAAAATTGAATTATATTAAGATTTATCCAAATTAAAATAGCAAGAATAATGCTTTTATAAATTATATAATTATATATATAATGATAAATACGATTTTTTCATATACTACTAATTAATTATATAATTAAATTATATTAAAATTTAGTTATATTAAAGTGGCTAGAATAATAAATTTATAATGAGTTATCAAAATAATGTATCTGAACTCTCTCTCTCTACTGTAATTTCTCCCAACTCTCTCTCTACTGTATCGCTTCTTCTGCTTTATCTCCGGGCCGGCGACCGGCTCCTTGCCGGCGTCGACCCCCCTTTTCTCTTTTTCTTTATCTTTTTCTCGGCTTATCTCTATTCCATGTTTTCTTTCTGCATCTTTTGATCTTCTTCATCTCGTTTTCTCACCGCATGATCATCCCATAGTTACTATCCTTTGCTTCTTTGATCTGCATGTCTTTGTGATGTATAGATCGGAGCCGTTTTCTATTTCTTCGCCGGATCCAGGTACCCCGATATGGCTTTTTCGGTGGGGTAAGTTCTTGGGTGGCTGGTCGCTGATCTACCGGACTTTCAAGCTTCAATCCGCCATTGTTGCGGCGTTTTGGTTAATCAGAGACCGGGAGAGTGGATGGTCCTGTTCGGTTGTTGAAGGAAAATGGTTGCTATTGAATTGTAGCTTAGATGTCTCGGCGCGTTTACGAATGGAGATTCAAGTTGCAGACCTTCGGCAGGAGGGGATAAATCCGGTTGGGTTTGGTATCGTGATCGGTTGTTGTGTCAACTGCCGGCGGTTTCACGGCGTAGGTCGTCTGCTGATGGCATCATTTCCGAAAACCTACCAGGGTTTGTGCTATTTGGGCTTCCATGGGCCATTGGTTTGTGGATTGTCTTATTGGGCTTTTCCCATTTTGTTACAACCCATCGGGTTCTTTAGTTGTATATGTGTTTTTGAAGTTTTAGATTTAGGTTTTAATAATGTTCTTGTCAACTCCTTGTACTTAGTTAGAGAAACTCGGACTCATCAGGGTCTACAATGGGTATTGACTTCCCCGATTATTCGGGTTAGTTTGTCTCGGGTTAGGAAGTTCTATTTTCCTAGACTCCGCGGTCCCTCGGGACTTAGTCTACTCTTTTTAGGAGCAGTAGTATCCTCTCATGTTGAGAGCAATCGTCCTTTATGGGCATGTACCTTCCCTTTAATGGGATTTGTAATACCCTTCATGGGTATGCTTTTCATCTAATCTAATACAAAGATTGACAAACAAACAAAAAAATATAATGAGTTAACTTTAGTGAACTTCCCAAACTTTGTACATCCACTTATTTTTCTCTGAACTTTGTAACTCATTAGCATCCCACCCGAACTTTGACTCCTACTTACAAGACCCCTTGAACTATTCGATTTCATCGTTTTTCTCCTCCAACGATTAAACCTTTTAAAAGCGATTAAAGATTGCTTTTTCAGTTAAATTTAAACCGAAATCTAAAGTTCATTTTAAACCAATCTCGATTCACATTAAAATTTAAGCTTTTATTTAATTGTTTTAAAGAAACACGTCAAAAGAAAAAACATTAGGGTTATTGTCGATCTATTGTTGCATGTGATTTTTAGAGCAATTGTTTCAGGCGATTCTTAGAGGCAACTTGTTGAAAAACAAAAAAAGACATAATAATCTAATACGAAAACATCCATATTAACAAACCCAAATCCCAGTGCTCGTTTTATCGTTAGCAATGTCATGGTGTATAATTGGGAAAAAGGGTGGCCAATTTTTATCATTGAATGAACACCATTTGTGACACAGACACGGTTTATTATGTTTCATTAGCAACAGACGAGCACAACATTTGTGATAAGCCGCATGTAAACCATGAATCTGAAGGAAGAAGCACATCAAGGAACAGAGAAGAAAAAGGTAACGAACAAGACAAAAAATTAATAAATTATGATTTAAAGTGAAATTAGGATTTTGGTTTAAATTCAACCGAAAAAGCAATTTTTCATCGCTTTTTAAAAAGTTTTAATCGCAATTTTTGTTTTTAATCGCTGGAGGGGCAAAAACGGTGACATCGAATAGTTAAGGGGATCTTGTAAGGAGCAATCGAAGTTCTGGTGGGATACTAATGAGTTACAAAGTTCAAAGAAAAATAAGTTGGATGTACAAAGTTTGGGGGTCAACTAAAATTAATCTTTAATAATTTTGTTTGGAGAAGTTCATTAATCGTAATTGTATATATATATATTTTTAGTTTTGGCTTGGAACAAGAATAAATTTGTTAAGTAACTCTTATTCTATAAGAAAAGAGTGGTATTGATGTAACAAAAAGTTAGAGAGTTAAATTCTCTAATAACGGAACATTGTTGACTACATAAAATAAACACTCTCTGACATATTTAAAGAGCAACACTCCATATTTCATAAATATTTTTCTTTTAGTTCACATATTCTAAATTTTGTCATTGCTTAATTTTGTTCAACAACTAAGTTTGCTTTCAAACTATTTTTTGAATAAATATTAACCAAGGGCATTAGTTCAATTAAAAAAAATTTTGTTCAAACCATCAAACAGTAGCAATTTAATTTATCAAAAAATCAGTTTATTTAAATATCTTTACTAATATTTTTATTCTGCATTTTAACAACACTAATATAATTAAAATGCATAGAATAACTAAATGTTCATCTTCATAAAAAAGAAATATATCTCTTAAAAAATTGTTGAGGAATTATTTTTCCTTTTTTCCAACGAGTAAATGTTTTGTTTGTGCAATATAAGCATATTTTTCGTCAGGGCCAACCTTGATGGGTGGAGAAGCAATGATTTTAAACGCATAACTTATATAAATTTTAGGAGCATCAAAAATCAGTTATCATATGTAGCGCAGTTGGTTAATCGTACCTCTACGAAGATTTCTTGGGACGGATTCGATATTCACATACTAAATTTGTATAGTTAAAATGCATTAGTTTTATCATCAATTTTAAGTATCAAATATCTTAATACCAAATTGATTTTCGTATATATTTTATTTTTAGTTGGTAGTAAAACAAAAGCATTAAAAAAACTATCAATTGTTTTATCGCCTTATGTTAACAAAAATAAATAAATAATAATAGTACTCCTAACTAAACGGTTACCCCCAAAATGTAAATAGTGAGACCCATATAATAATAGTAAGCATTAAATTGGAGATGTATTTATTAATGGTAGAGAGACCGGTCTTGGGATTTGAATGCATTTAAATGTGAGATCGGTAAGGGTTATTAATACCAAAATTTAATGGTACTCTCCTTTTTGTCATGATACTATACTAGTATTTTAAAATAAACTTTAAATTGTTTAAAAACTCATCTGAAAACCTTAAATTCCGAGGCTAAAGAGGAAGTTGCAGCAGTCTGAAATTGGATTCTCCACCACCAACTAACTTTTCAATATTAATTGTTTGCAACGCACAAAAATGTTTATTGTTCCTTCACCAAATTTTTGTTGACCTTTTTATATCTGGTCTTTGGAGTAGGATAGTTGACTATTCTATTGTCTTGGAGTCTACTTTTTAGTAACCACTCCCAATTAAGAAAATTATTTTTCTTGTGTGTGTGTGAACAACTATTTCATTATATTATTAATTAATCTTATACAAATTGATGTGTAAATTTTCCGGTAACCAAGTAGAAATGCATAACTTGAACAAGTGAGATTGATTCTTAAAACCAATACAGATTCGAAATAAAATTAGCAAGAAATTTAGAAACTTTTGTAGCAACCGGATCAAGGGAAGTGGCCATTTTTGATTTAGTATCTCTTACTAACACCATATCTATTAGAGATGAAAATTGGTGGAGGTAAGATTTTCTCCCAACACAAAACAATAAATTTGATATCTCCTAATTTCAAGAGAAGAAAGTTTGGCTACAAATCTTCACAAATAAATATTCTAACAGATTGTGATCTTCAAACTTAATTTTCTAAGCGTTAACTTGAAAAAGTAGAGAGGATCAACATGCAACCCCAGGCGAAAAACCTATCTTTATTATGCACAGTTAACTAGGCTAGCACAAGTGTTCTAGACAATTTTGTTGGAACTCAATTTTTATGAATAACTCATTGCTTTTTCGGCGAGTTTTCATGCAAGGTCGTTGTCCGGAATTACCGGATTATGATTGCATTGGAAATATTATAGTTTGGACTATAGCTTTGAATACTTAAATGCTAAGATTGTAATCAATTTGAATGAGAAATAAGAAAACTAAGTGACTTGAACTAGCTGGAAAGACTAGCTAGCTTAGCTAGGTGAGTAAAAGAACAACTCAACCTAGCTCAATGAGTTGAATGAGTACTGAACTAGCTGGGTGGTCAGCTAACACTCAAGCTTAGTAACTAAGAAGTGAAGTAGCTTACAGGTGAAAGGTCACCAAACAAATAGTTGCAACCGTTGGCCGAATGAACACCAATTGAAAATGTGCAACGAAGGGGTGTGTCTTTTCACCAAAAGTCACATCCTTTCATGTGAAAATGTGTCTTGACCAGAGATCACGTCCTTCCACATGATGCCTCTTCGTCTCTTATAAATAGAGTTTCTCTCATTAATTTTCTCTCATCCGATTTTCAATTCAAAAACAGAAAACACAACGATTTTCGTTTCTTGAAAAGAAAATAATAAAAATCCACTTCTCAAATCATTATCAGAAAACACGATTTTCGATATTGACTAAAGAAACAAATAAAAACACATAAAAAAAATAGTTCCAATAAATACCCCGCTTCCAACGTCTCGAAGGTATTCACGTAATACTAAGGTCGATAGGTTTTGTTAAGAGTAAAACTTAACAAAGAAGAATAACGGTTGTATCATGGGATTCTGAAATTGCGGTAAACCATCATACTACGAGAAAGTTTTAGAATTAAGGAAAGAGTTTCGACTCGACTCTGTTTGCTTTAAGATTATTAAACATTTTTAAGCTCGGTTTTAACTCAATTCGGTTTAACGGTCCATACAATCATAATTATAAAATCTCACTTTTTAGCTATCGCTTTAAATCAGATTCGAGTTTGAACGATTTTTTAAACGTTTTTTTACCGGTTCGCAATTCGTTAAAATGTGTGCGCGATAAATTTAATGATAGTTTCCGGTTTCTGTTTTATCCATAACAGCCGAGAGTACTTATAATTTCCATACTAATGGAAAATTTGATCGATCTGCTAATACGGCCCATACTTCGGTTTTGAAAGGGTGTGAACAAGCACGCGTCTGAAAGGGTACGAACTTAGGACGAGTCCGAAAAGGTGCAAACCAAGGACGATTTTGAAAAGGTGCGAACCAATGACGATTCCGAAAGGGTGCGAACCAAGAACGGGTCCGGAAGGGTGTGAACTGAGGATGGATCCGAAAAGATACGAACTAAAGACGAGTCCAAAAAGGTGCGAATTAACCAAGGACAGGTCCGAAAGAGTGCGAACTTATGAAGATTCCAAAAATGTGCGAACTAAGGACGGATCCAAAAGGGTCCGAACCAAAGAAGGGCCCGAAAGGGTACGAACCAATGATGGGTTCGAAAGGGTGCGAACCAAGGACATGTCCGAAAGGGTGTGAACCAAAAATATGTCTGAAAGGGTGCGAACCAAGGACATGTCGGAGAGGGTGAAAACCAAGGACGTCTCTGAAAGATTGCGAACCAAGTACGGGCTCGAAGAGGTGCAAATCATATACTAGCTCGAAGAAGTGCGAGATGTATGCGGGCTAGAAAAGGTATAAGTCTTATGCGGGGTCGAAGAGGTGCGAGTCAAATACGGACTCGAAGAGGTGTGAATCGAATACGGACTCGAAGAGGTCGGAGTTTGAAACCGCACTCTCAAATAAATGATAAATATAATGTTGCATGAATTAGGGTTACCCTAATCAATGTCGGGGGAGGGGAAAGCCTTGCTTACTATGAATAGCAACCTAAATAAATACCCCGCTTCCAACGTCTCGAGAGTATTCGCAGAATACTAAGGTCGATAGGTTTTGTTAAGAGTAAAGCTTAACAAAGACGAATAACGGTCGTATCGTGGGATTCTAAAATTGCGGTAAACCGTCTTACTATGGACAATTTTTAATATTAAAAAAAGAGTTTCGATTCGACTCC
Source organism: Iberis pinnata (assembly GCA_900406425.1). NCBI lineage: Eukaryota > Viridiplantae > Streptophyta > Magnoliopsida > Brassicales > Brassicaceae > Iberis > Iberis pinnata. The sequence continues at coordinate 7,023 of OVBE01005849.1, forward strand.
GTTTGTTTAAGGTTGTTAAACGTCTTTAAACTCGGTTTTAACTCATTGCAGTTATTTGGTCCTTGTAAATTTTACTAGTACTAATGGTTTATCATGATCATGATCTTTGAGTAGTTTATATACTTGTGCAGTTTTGTAGTTATTAGAGATGACTCCTTCTAGGTTCCATTCGTACTTATCATGCACTCATGGAAATGGATAGTCGATAGATGAGCTTGCTGTAAAACTTGATTATCTGATCCTTGTCCAACTCTCGTCCGTAAATAACCCATATAAAGTAGAGAAAGAGGGGGTGTCTAAATGCGAATGTAAGTTGCCAAACCAACAACTTTATTCAATCTTTTGTTTTTTATTGATAAAAATCATTACTGTTTTTTTAAACAATAATAATGAGTTTTTTTGTTATGAAAAAAAAACATCATTACTGTTTATATTAAAATAAATTAACCAATACTCCGTTAGTTTCATGATGTAAAATATTGTACCTAAAATCAAATTTTTTATAAATTTAATTTTCTCTGTGTAACATGCTATGTAATTTGCAATTGAAAACATCTTATATAATCAATAAAGAGCTGACATTATAAGATTATATGCAAAGTATTTAATAGTTTATTGCATAAACATGGGAACAAGGACAGACCTATGATATCAAGAGTTAGTTGAGTTGAGCCAGAGAAAATTTGTAAAATATCTTTTGATTGTTGTATTTTATAGTAAACTAGATGATATCTCGCGCTATGCACGGAAATATGTTATAGAATATAAAGTATGCCTTAGATTTTATGTATTATTATATAGATTTTAAAATAATGATTATAGAATTTGTCGACAAATATAAATATATAAATATCAAAGTAAAAATGTGATGATTTTGAAGAAATTATATAATTATATAATATAAAACATAATAAATATTTTATTTTATTTTTATATTGTATATAGATATTTATAAAATATATGTTACATTGGTTATTAATTAAAATATAAAAATTTAATAATATATTTTATAAGCATATTCTAAATTTAATATAAATAGGTTTATATTATTTTAGATACTAACAAATTTTAAATTATTTATTTTTAAATTTTATTATGTTATATATTATATATAGTCTTAGAAAATATATTTTCTAATAAATTAATCTAAAAATAAATTTGGTAAAATAAAATAAAATTTTAAGAGAATTTCTTAAATAAAAGGAGAAAAAATCTTGGTAAATATTTTTAATAGATATAGTGTGCATATTTAAATTACTAAAGTGACATTTACTTTATCTAAATAAATGATTAGATATATAAATATTTTTTTAATGGCATATCATATAATTTATTACAATCTAACGGTTTCTTTTAAGAATTTATTCCCTTTTTATATATAGTAGATAAGTATAGAATTATATAATTATAAATGGGTTAACTTTACTAGACCGCCCAAACTTTGTACATCCAACTTTTTTTTCCATGAACTTTGTAATTCATTGGTATCCCACCCGAACTTTGATTGCTCCTTACAAGACCCCCTGAACTATTCGATCTCGCCGTTTTTTCCCCTCCGGCGATTAAAAACAAAAATACAATTAAAACTTTTTAAAAAGCGATTAAAAATAGCTTTTTGGTTGAAATTAAACCAAAATCATAATTTCATTTTAAATCTTAATTTATTAACTTTTTGTCTTGTTCGTTACATTTTTCTTCTCTATTCCTTATTGTGCTTCTTCCTTCATATTCATGGTTTACATGCGGCTTATCACGAATGTTGTGCTCGTCTGTTGCTAATGAAACGTAATAAACCATGTTTGTGTCACAGCTGGTGTTCTACTCAACGATAAAAATTGGCCACCCTTTTTCCCAATTATACACCATGACATTGCTAACGATAAAACAAGCATTGAGATTTGGGTTTGTTAATATGAATGTTTTCGTATTAGATTATTCTGTCTTTTTTTCTTTTGTTTCTCAACAAGTTGTCTCAAAGAATTCTTTACAACAATTGCTCTAAGAATCACCTACAGCAATCGATCGACAATAACCCTAATATTTTTTTTCTTTTCACGTGTTTCTTTAAAATAATTAAATAAAAGCTTAAATTTTGATGTGAACCGAGATTGGTTTAAAATGAACTTAAGATTTTCTGTTTGAATTTAACCGAAAAAACAATCTTTAATCGCTTTTTAAAAGCTTTAATCGCAATTTTTGTTTTTAATCGCTGGAGGGGGAAAAACGATGAGATCGAATAGTTCAGAGGGTCTTGAAAGTAGGAGTCGAAGTTCGGGTGGGATACTAATAAATTACAAATTTAGGAGAAATAAGTTGGATGTACAAAGTTTGGGAGTTCTACTAAAATTAACCCAATTATTAAGTAATGTAGTTTCTTTCTCAAAGTTAACTAATTGTAAATATCTAGGGAGGGAAGGTGAGAACTAAGAAGACACTTGAACGTATTAACCAAAACAAAAAAGAAGACACTTGAACGTGTGATGCCTTCATATGATAAATTAAATTAAAAGAAACAATAGATGATTACTCCATCTATTGATTACAAAATGGAAAGTGAAGTTAGTATAATTAATGGGAAACAAATCAAACAACACATTTATTATTTTTAATTCATGTAAAAAATTAAATAAAAAAATTAATGAACAAAAGGAGTATTATGAAATAACATATTTTTAAAATTTTTCGCACATATCAAATAACATTTTTGTTCTAATCAATTCTCTATAACTTAAAACTGATAATAAATCAAAAACTTCACTATTTTCAATAAAAAAAAAATTCTTTGCAAAGCAATAAATATTAAAAATTGCGTAGAAAACTTTAAAATCTATTAGTTTGAATTAAGAAAAAATACAAAACATCTACTCCCTCCGTTTCACAATATAATTAGTTTTAGAGAAAAAAATTTGTTTCAAAAAGATTGTTGTTTTCACTTTTCAATGCAAAATTTAATGTATTTTTATGTTTTTTGACCCTTTATATTCTGCAGAATGATTTATTATTGGTTGGTTTGTTTTGGAATGCGGATTTTATCTTTAAAAACTTAAAATTAAATAACTTTCTTAATAGTTGTGCACAAACCTTAAACTACATACAATATGAAACAGAGGGAGTAATAATTATTAACGATGAGTTGTCATGTGGTGTAGCCTCTGGATTCTAAAAACTTAAAGGTCAAGAAGGTCACATATTAGATTCACGTTGGAAAATATATATATATTATCTAAAAAAGAGTTATATAACAGTTTGGATTTCGCCTTGAAGAGTTGTATAGGTTTCGGCCATTAATCCTTCCTCACCAAAAAAAAACATTTAATAATTAACAACATAGGAAATATGAAATAAATTTATAGTGTGATGTGATTTGTGTTTATGTTATTGTGGCAGACATATCAAAATATATGGAGAATTCTCAAAAATATATTTTTTAAAAGTTTGATGTCAAAAACGCATATACCTATTTTCCAAAAATACTATAAAATGTACATTTTTAAATTTAAAACCTAAATGATGTAAAATAACTATGAAACTAATATTAAAATTTAAATTTTTATATTTGTGGTATATTTGTATATAACACATTTAAATGTATTTTTCAAACAATGGAAAGTGTGTGACATTTTTATATCTCAAATTAATTTTTTATGATATTTAGAATTTTTTAAAAATTATAAAGTTTACTATGTTAATGTATAAAAAGAATTAAAGAAAAGGTACATGACATGTCTTTTGTAGAGTGAAAATTAAAACGTTATAATTGTGTCGTGAGAATATCATCCCTGTGACCGTAAAGCATCATCGCTTCCTCACCTTTTTATTTTAACGTTATTACTACTTAATACTCTTAAATGCATTCACTTTCATTTTCCTACAAACTCAATTTAATTAATTATTCCACCACTTTACATTTTCATTTTGTCAAAATCGCAAAAAACTATGCGCATTTAATCGGAGAGTAATTAGCACTTAAATCAGAGTTTGTATTGACAGTAAATATATACTCATATGTGTATGTGTTGTTTCGACCAATGTGAAAAGGACTGTTATTGATTACGTTTGCTTGCTCAACACATTTCCCCGTACATATATAAAATACAATTTTGAAAATGCAACTTCTATGGAATATAAAGTTACAAACAATACGTGACTAGTAGTGAAATGAAAACTACTCATTATATTAAGAATAATAATAGTATTACTCAGATCGTGTGAAATTAATTGAGAACAAAGTTCGATATATATATAAGATTAGTTGGATGAACGAAAAAGTTCGTTGCTAACACCTTACGTTAGCTCGTCCCAACAGTTAACGACACACGTGACTTGTAATCTATAATTATTGTGTTATTAACATTTTTCTTCGAGTTTATACAATAACTCAAAAGTCAATAATTCAAAATGTATTCTATTATGTATACTCTTCTGTTTTATGTTACTTGATATTTTATGGAAAAAATTAATTGATGTTTTCAATTATCCATACAAAGAAAATAATTCAATTTGATGTTTAAGACTATTTATATTATGCATATGAAAATTTGTAGCTTATTAATTTATGTGTAGTTTTGTTAAACATTATTTAAAATGAAAAAGTAGTAATTTGTTCAGAATGCTATACATAGATTATTATTCAACATATCTTCAAATCATTTTTTTTTTTTATGACCAGGAAGTTATGGGCCGAAGCCCATACATCTCTCCAGGGCGAGGCTCAAACCATGTTATATAACTCTCTTTTGGAGAGCAAACCTCTCCCACCGTGAATCGAACCCAGGAGCACAACATCACCAACGACTGCGCTTAAACCAACTGGACCAACTCATCGTTGGTTCAAATCATTTTTTAAAATGAGCATTATCAAAAATACCACAAAAACTATGTGTTTTTCAAAAATATCATATACTCTTTGTGTTTCTCAATACTTAATTCTTTAGGTTTTAATTTTTGTTTTATATTACTTGAGTTTTAGTTTTTAATTATTGCTTTTGTCTTCTCAAACATAATCATTCACACTTTTTTGAGTTAAAAAATAATTATACACCACTTTTATAATTAATTAATAGCATAAGAAGTTAAAAAGTGGTGTTTTAAATATTTAAATTTGAAGAATATAAATAAAGTGAATTTAGGAGAGAAAAATTAATAGCATAATTATTATTTTCTTAATTGGTGTGAAAACTCTAGAAAATCAACTATTGAGAAAGAGAGAGAGAGAAAAAGTATTTAATTTGTTTCAAAATACCACAAATTTAAATTTGCTTTAAAACTTACAATTTTAATCCTAAATTCCAAAATTATATCATATCCCTTCAAAATTAAACCATAACTCTAATTAGTGGATCCAAATTCAAAAATTTAAATTCTAAACCCTTGAAATTCAATTTTCATTTATTTTTGGAATAAAAATATATTCATAATATTTTTGGAATAATTGATAGTGTAATATTTTTGAAACATGAAATCATTGTTGTGGTATTTCATGAAATTTCTCTTTTTTAAATAAAAAAATATAGTATTGTAGCATGTATTATTGTATAAATCAAGAGACAAAATATGTAAATATCTAGTATTATAGGATGTATTATTGTATATCAAGAGACAACTAATATTCAAACTCTACAAAAAAATAAATAATATAGCCTATGATCTAACAGACTACTATTAACTTATGTAAAAATCTAAACTATAAAATACTATAAACTTAAAATAGGCTAGTCATCCTTTATATCAGTTTATAGTTTGTTTTAAGTTTATAGTATTTTATAAAATAGGTAAGCAACAGCAAAAAGAATATAATTAGAAGGAATAAATAGAAGGTTGATATTATTGGCGACTAAATGAATATCTATAAGATTTTTTTATTTAAAACATTGCATAAAATAAGTTTTCTAAAAGTAAAAGAAGAAAAAAATATTTATTAGCTATAGGTTGGTCATAGACTCATAATAATAATGATGGTTTACTCTAAATACCACATTCGTAACAAAACCTAGCTACTTCATTAAATATCTTTGACGTGTCCAATACAAAAGAAGGCTATTAATTAATTGGAATTCGAAAATAAAAATTAGTAAAATTAAATATGAAATGAAAAGTAGGATGGGCAAAATAAAGTCATTAAAGAGGGAAGGTAATTAATGCGTTTTTTTTCTTCACATTTAATACACTTCTCCTTGAATTCCTCCCTCCACACCCTTGCTTGGCCTTTTCGTCGCACTTCGTTACGCTATTTATTTATTTATATATTTATTCACTTTATAAATAAATAAATAAATAAATCAAAAACTTGACTTAGTTGGCAAGAAAACCTCTAAAATTTGTTTCACGAGGAATTTCATACAATGCCACACAATAAATGTTTGTTTTTTTTTCTTACAACAAAAATGCAAAAAAAAAAAAACTAATTAAAGCAAAAAATTATCTAACCATAAAGGCGGTGTAGGCACCGAATACGAGGATAGCACATTTCTCCGACGAGCGCCCCTTGCGAGTAAGTCAGCTTGCTTGTTCTGTAATCTAGGACAGCAGGAAAGTCTGAACCTTGGGATTTCTTGCCTCAGAGAGTGCAGTTCCGCCAATTCTGCATGAAAGACTAGCCATTCCGTAGGATTCTCTATAAGGTTGACTAGGTTTGTCGAATCTGTACGAAAGTCCGTACAGTTGATTTGCCGGGTCTGCATACACTTTAAGCCCCATATTAAAGCTAACAGCTCTGTTTGTAGAGGGGAGGATCCTCGGTTGATAGCGGCACAACCCATAAGGATTGTTTCACCGTTATCCGAGAGTAAAGACCATCCTAGTCCACTAAAATTATCCCCCTCCTTCCATGACCCATCAATACAATAACATGTAATCATGGCTGACTGACTCGAATGAGTTGTGACAGATGACTGACTAGGTAAGGATCGTAACAGACGACCCGGTGGTTGGGCTAAGAACCAGTCTGTTGATTCTTTTAGTGCGAGATCGACAATATCTGGAGGAGACCATGAAGAATTTGAAAAGTACATCGCATTTCGTGATTTCCAAACATACCAGACAATCCATGGGAACTGCTTAAATCCATGAGTCACCGATTGCTCGGTTAACGTGTTGGATAATAAGTAATGAAAATGCTGATAGAGATTCCCAGTTGGGAAAATCCCAGGTACACTTGGAATCTGTGATAGAGCCCAGCTCGGGCATGTGAATAGCGCATGATTCACAGTTTCGTTGTTGGCACTACATTGTGAACAGAAGTCGTCTGATCGCAGTTTCCTTTTTGCTAGTTGTTCATTCACAGCTAGCGCACCCAACAGCGCTTGCCAGAGGAAATATTTTATCTTGGACGGGGCTGACAATTCCCAAATTCGGCCTAACAATGGTGTTATCAACGATTGCTCTGGCTAGCTGTTCATACGATCGTTAAACACACTTAGGCCAATTTCGTAACCCGACTTTACCAAGTAGGTTCCAGATTTCGTAAAGTGCCAACAATAGCTATCAGCAACCTGGCGCGATGGACAGATCGAGAGAATATAAGGTATATCCTCTTTTTGAATAATCGTTTGGATCAATGGAACATTCCATAGTGTACTATTAGTCATCAGAAGGTCCAAGACTCGTAAGTCTTGCGCTACTATAGGGTTGGGCGTAAATGTAGGTCTTGGTACTTTGGAAGGAATCCACGGGTCATGCCAAACTCGTGTGTTTCTACCTGTTCCTATCGTACGGCGCATTCCTAGCATAAGTAATGGTTTAGATTCACTAATGCTCCGCCATCCGTAAGATGGTCTGGAAACCCGCACATATTGAAAGATATCTCCGGATTTAAATACCGTTCCTTTAAGATACGAGCAATGAGAGATTTTGGTCTTGAGTAGAGACGCCATAATTGTTTCGCCAATAGCGCTTGGTTAAACACTTGTAGGTTACGGAAGCCTAGACCTCCAAATTTCTTTGGGAGGCATAATTTTTGCCAAGCAACCCAATGGATACCGTTTGATTTCCCTGATGAACTCCACCAATATGCCGCAATTGCACTCGTTAATTTTCTAAGGAATGTCATGGGAAGACGAAAGCAAGACATGACATACGTTGGTAGAGCTTGTGCTACTGATTTCAGAAGTATCTCCTTACCCCCTTTCGAGAGGAAACGCGAGGACCAGCCATTAATGCGATTGTTAAGACGATCTCGAACGTATGCAAAGATTTGCGCTTTCGAGCCCTGTAACTGTTCAGGAATACCAAGGTATTTTCCATTGCTACCTTCTGAATATATACCCAGACGTCGCTTTAGCAGGAAGCGATCCTGCTGGGGAAACTTCGTCCCAAATAAAACTATCGACTTGTCAAGGTTAATAAATTGGCCTGATGCCCTTTCATATAGTTGTAGAATATTGGCAATAGTATGACATTGCGCCATTTCCTAACGGAAAAACAAGCTATCATCAGTAAACAGGAGATGAGATAGCGGCAGACATTTTTTGGCAAGTCGGATGCCACTCAGTTTTTCAGCTGCTTCTTGTTTCCGTAGGTTAGCAATGAGCACTTCCGTACAAAGGATAAATAGGTAAGGAGATAGGGGATCTTCTTGTCTTAAACCTCGTGTGGGCACAATCCTTCCCTTTGGGGAACCATTGATTAAAACACTATAGGTGACAATAGTAACACAGGACATGATCCATTGTATCCATACATCATCGAAGCCTAGCCGTTCCATCAGTTGTCGTAGAAAAGGCCATTCCACACGATCATAGGCTTTGCTCATATCAGTTTTTATTGCCATGAACCATATTTTGTAACCGTATTGCATTCTTAATGCATGGAATGCTTCTTGAGCCAAGAGAACATTATCCGTGATGGACCGTCCAGCAACAAAAGCTGACTGTGTCTCCGAAATGAGATGGGGGAGTTCTTTTTTGAGGCGTTGGCATTTGACTTTCGAGAGGATTTTATAGCTTACATTACATAAACTAATGGGTCTGAATTCTTTCATTCCTTGCGGACGATCTATCTTTGGGATTAGACAAATATTCGTTAAGTTTATGGAATCTTCAATGTGGCCACGTAACATGAACAGTTGAATCATCTTTGTCAAGTGAGGACCCACAATATGCCAATACCGTTGGTAGAATAATGCTGTTAGTCCATCTGGACCCGTGGCTTTCTCCGGTCCCATTGTGAATAACGCTAATTTGACTTCCTCTGCCATTATCGGGGCAGTTAAACGGGAGTTCATCTCCGAAGTCACACGTGGTGTTAAGGGGAGAAGAGCCTCCTGGATGTGGGTTGTTGGGGTCGCTGTAAGAAACGATTGAAAATACGTAGTCGCTTCATGTACAATTTCTTCATCATTTTCTAACCATACTCTGGAATCATTTTTGAGGCCAATAATACGGTTACGCGCTCGACGCAGCTTTGTACTCGCATGAAAGAAACCCGTATTTTTTCCCCTTCCTGTAACCATTGTACACAACTTTTTTATTTCCAGTATAACTCCTCAGCGGATAGAGCAATATGAAGGTCATTGGTTAATCATGGGATCTCGGAAACGAGGGCATCATCAGAATAAGCTCGGTCCAATTTTCGTTTTAGATCTGTAACTAACTCGCCTGGGTTTTAAACTTCCTTATGTCGCTATTTCGAGATTGCGCCACGGCAAGACTTAATACGAGAACTAATATTTGCACTCTCAGCCGGCCCAGTGGATACCCAACCAGCACGGAAAATATTCTCAAAGTCGGGGTTTGCGACCCACCTTTTATCAAACTGGAACTGTTTATCACTGTTGAAACGTTTTTTGTGCACTCTTAGTAGTACGGGCCGATGGTCGGAGCCCTGAAAGCTCAAGTATTCAATGTAAGAATGGGATAAACAATCATACCAATCTTCATTTCCCATCCCCCGATCTAAACGACAACAAACTGTATAACTACCCCTTATGCCGACCCAGGACAGACAGTTACCCGTAAATGGGAAATCTACCATACCACAACATTGCTTCATGAGCCTAAAATCGAGAAAAGAACTCTCACTGCAGGTTCGACCTCCCTGTTTTTCATGATGATCGATTATCTCATCAAAATCTCCTATTAACGCCCAAGGGGCAAATCGCATAGAATTGAGACGTTTTAAATATCCCCACACTTTTTCACGATTTGTAAGGACAGGTGCACCATAAACGAAAGAGATGAAGACTTTATTACTTTCAATAGTAATCATAGTGTCGATTACATTTTGATTCGAAGAAAGAACAACAACCTGAAAATGAGAAAGAGCTAAAAGGGCTAATCCCCCGCTCCGGCCAGAAGGGTCAACTGTAAATAAAAAATCATAACCAAGGTGTGCCTGAATATCTTGTAAGAAATCCCGCGGTTGATTGGTCTCCATAAGAAACAAGACTCCAGGGAACAACGTTCGCCGAAATTCCCGGAGTCGGCGAATTACCAAGAAGCTTCCCGCTCCTTGGAAATTCCAGCTCATAATCATCTATTCATCCGCCGGTGGTTGCTTCTCAACCACCTGGCCTTCTTTGTCCTCAAACTTGCGTCCTCCGGGAGGATCCATCTTTGAGTGGGATGGTATTATTTCAGCTAGAGCTTCGGAATTACCTTGCAAATTAGCGGTTTGTCGGCGGAGCTTATGTCCTTTGAATGGGTCATGACAAATCTTCTTCTTTGGATGTAAAGATTTCCCAAACCAAGATTCATCCTTTGAAGTAAGTGGCCCCATAACACTCTTCAATGGCGAAATAATCTCTGTAAGATCGACCTGAGGAAAGTTAGAATTGCCCTTCAAAAACTTCTGACCAGTCAATAAGGGGCTATCGAATGGGCCAAAATTTGACATGAAAGAATCACTCATGTGGTCATCGAACAAATGGGCCAGGAAAGCACTTGAGAGCCCACGCGAAGCCCCTGCGTCATCCTCTGTTACATTGGTCGCCGAAATAGATGAGGGCTTCAGCCCTAATGGGCTTTGAAAAACATTTTGGGCCTGCTCCAATACGCCAGAAGCATCTCCTTCACCGTGAATGACGACATTCAAATCAAGGCCCAGCGTAGCAGATGCGTCGTAATCCATCACCGCCCCACCAGCAGACATCGCCGATACATGAACCGGTCTGTTTTCTGGCATAGATACCACCGGTAAACAAGGAATCGCCGCCGTACCCAGGTTTTGGGAGGTAAAATTTCTGAAAGATCTGAACACCCAATTCCTTGTATCATTATTATCAGCTTGATTTCGATCCCCCTCCTCATCAACAAACAACTTCCTTTTTGCAGAGGGTCTAGGAACATGTATCCTAGAAGCACTGGTTCCAACCGAGTCTGGGATTTGAGGCTCTATTTCAGTCACTGGTTTTGCCTTTTCCGGCGAATTCCGAGGATTACCCACTGTTGGTAAATCTTCAGTGGGAGGCAAAGACCGAATGTGTCTACTATCCCGGTGCTCACATCTTTTAGTAGCTCCTTCGGGGCAGTACTGGAGCTCATGGTTAAGTCGATTACACCTGGTGCAGTAATGATGGAGGTCTCAAAGAACAAACACACCCGAATCACATCACCGTTGGCAAATCTCAGTTCCCGAGATAAGTAAATTTGCTTCCGGCATTCCATGGTAATGAGGACACGACCTCCATCCACATCAAAATCAAGCACCTCACCCAAATCAGACCCAACCGTTCTTGGAGTTTCCTCTGCTCGGTAAAATTCCGGGACTCCCTTCAACCGAATCCAGATAAGTGTTTGAGAAGGGAAATCGCGTCTAACCGTTGGAGCCCATTTCTCCAAAGGCACGAACCATCCATCGAAATGGTTAGGTCTGCCATCCAGGACTTTCTTCAAATCCTCTTTCTTGACAAATTTAAAGTGAAATTTGCCACCATCAAGCTTATAGCCTTTAACAGGTCCAGAGCATCTCCAAATAGAAGGGAATAAAGACAGGATTGTCTTCACCTTGGGGGCCTGGGTTCCGGGATTGAGAACCTTCCCGATCAGCGTCCTTTCATATCGTTTAAGGTAGACTGAGTTGTCAAAAGCAGGAACATCCAGGGGTTTTGGTTTTTCCTTATCCCCATCTTTCCTAAGCAAAGCTGATTGGGACGCCATTGCAATACTGTGATTTGCAGGTGAGTGTTTAACTGAGAAAGAGAATAACAGAATGTTGAATAATTGAGATGAACCCTTGCTGCTAAATATAACATTCATCGAGCAAAGGGTGAGGGAAATCGAGATTACCCAATACAGAGGAAAAGGAAAGAATGATTTTGTAATAATCATCGAAATTAAATTTGTATCGTTATCCCGGGATACCCATATCGCAAATGCACAAAGGTGATTGCGTGAAAGTAGCAGAATCAAGATTTGGAAAATCATCGAAATCAGAAAAAGGAAAAGGATGCAGATCTGGACTATCTGCCAATTAACCGAATCAAATTTTTGAGATCGATATCTCAGACCTATTTCCGGTCTAGATCGCCGGCGAAGAAACATTACGTCGCCGTAACCAACGATGATGATTTCAAATCATCAAGAAAGAGAACGGAGTCATATTTTCTTTTGTTAAAAAAAAAATAAAATAAAAAATATATTCAATGTCAAAATATATATATATATATATATATATATATATTCAATGTAATAAATGTTTGTTTTAAAACTTTGATTTCCAATAGTATCATAAAAAATTCAAAAATATTGTAAACTTAATTTAAGGATTTAGAGTTTGTGAAAAAAATTAGAATTTAAATTACTGCATTCATGTTTATTTTTATTATTTTTGGAAAAAAGCAATTCTTAGTGATATTTTTAGAAATATCAAGTTTTTTATTGTATTTTTCTAAAAACTTCAAAATTTCTATTTTGAGAATTATAATTTTACTATATAAACTGAAATGCATTTCAAGTGAGCGTGACACATAAACAAATTTATAACTCATGGAATCGTGACATGTGTTATTTTTTATTAAGATTATGACATTTGTCAACGTAATATTTTAAGGTAACGAAATTTTCTAATGGTTAATTTATGATTATTTTAAATTAATATAATAAAAAAAGAAAATATGTAGTGCTCTTAAAATGGAAACTACACAATTACAAACATAATAGCAGAAGAAAAATTATTGAATTTATAACTTAAACATAAATTATAAAATTAGAATAAGGAAAAATATATAATGTATAAAAATTAATAGTATAAAATTTGAAGTGTAGAAAATATATACCACTTTTATGTTTGTTTAAGACAAAAAACCACAAAATATGTTGATATTAGTTATTTAAAAATTTCAAAAGACTAATGTTTATTCTTTTTTATTAAATGTTAAATAGACTAATGTTTGTTAACATTCAATTTAATAATATATACTTCCTTTGTTTTTAAATATTAGATGTTTTAGGATTTTCACACATATTAAGGCCTTGATTGGTAGAGCATAAAGGAGAGCATTATGCTCCATGCTCATTCAATCACATATACTTAAAAGAGCATTTAGGTGAGCATTTAGCATATGCTAATGCTCCTAAATGCTCCTCACCTCTATGCTTTCAAAAGGAGCATTTCCTAGAGCATTTAGCATTAAAATATTATAAAACTATTAAAATCAAAATTTTAAATTATTTTATTTGTTAAAAACCTTTAAAATATATTATAATTTAAAATTTATAAAATAATTATTTAAATATCATAATAAAACCATATTATTCTAATTTTAAATTCATATTTTAATATAAATTTTAAATGACTATTTATTTGTTTCATTTTATAAAATTTTAAGATATATAATTATATANTGTTTCATTTTATAAAATTTTAAGATATATAATTATATATGGAAACATTTATGAAATAAAATTATACAAAAATTTTTTTATTATTATAATAAAACTTGTTGTACTAATTTTATATTATTTATTTTCAATAAATATTT
>OVBE01005850.1:0-20934 GCA_900406425.1 Iberis pinnata
TATATATATATTAAATTTTAAAGAGTCAAAAAATTAACTTTAGGAATGAGTTCACTAAATTAAAGTTTATGATTTAGTTTTGAAAATATTGCATATACTTTTGAGGGTTTATGTTTTATATTTTAATAATTAAATTTATTTAGTGCTATTTTGAGGTATTTTTTGAACATTTCAATTAAAAAAGAAAATGTGTGGTAATTTTAATAATCCCTGTAAATATCCTTCCACGTAACTAGTGTATGTATGTTCATAACCTTACTTCAAAGCTAGGAAAGTTGAACTTTTCAAATATAAGAATATATGATATATTGCTTTTTTCTATTCGTAAAATATGACGTGGAGAACAGGATTAATACCTCGTATAAAAGATCAACTATTTCATACCTCAATTATAGCATTACTAGATTAGATCTCGCGTGACACATGGGTAAATGTAAAATATTTTAATTTAAAAATGATAACTCAAATGATTATATATTTTAATCGATGTTAAAGTCAAATTTTAGTTATTATTAGATTTTTTGTAAATTATAATTATAAATATCCATAATTATCGATTATCAAAACTATGAGAAATAATTATCGATATAATTTTTATACATCGTATATTTTTGTTATTTTAATCTTATAATATTAATATTTTTTCAGTAGTTTCTATTTAAAATAATAATATTATTTTCTTTTTGTTATCTATTATTTAAAAAAAATAAAAAACTAACAAGAAAGTTTCCATTAATTTAAATACTACGTTGACACATGTCATGATCTTGATTAACAATGACAAGTGTCACAATCTTATTAATTATAATTTTGCTTACATCTCGCACTCACGTTAAACGCGTTCCGGTTTATATATATAATAAGATGTAAAAATCATACCAATGTTTAATGTTGAGCTAATCATACACAAATTCATGAAAATTGCAAGTAAAAGGCATAAATTACAAAGAAGTTGTCTAATACTTTTTTGTCATAGAAAATGTCTAAATTTCTAATACATGTGTTTATCTTGACAACGTTTATTCATGTGTTTGGATTAAATATCCTTGTATCTAATAACCTAATATTATAAACTTATAACTATCAAAAATCAATTTCTGAATAACCTAAAAAACCTATCAACAGAACTTTAACATTATTAGAACTAATATAAATATTAGAAGATTTCTGCTAATTAGTTCATTTAATTTGAAATTTGAGTAAATTCTAATATAAATTACCACCATATCAAACATTATGTAAAATGAAATCTCCACATATTTTTATACATGAAAAAGCCAGTTCAATACTATTACCAAAAAAATCAGGTGAAATAATCAATCTTTTAGATCAATAGTCTTTCTTTAGCTACGTTGTTGTGTATACACAACTTAAACAACCATAGATTTGATAAACCTGAAGGCTACTAAACTAATGCACGGCAATATAAGAACTCGGTGTTCACAATTGACAGAGCCAAAAAACAACCAAACTGGTTACTAGCTTACTCGATTTTACTCAGAAAAGTTGATTTCGGTTGCTTTCCGGTTCCAGCCACCGGAATATTCTTGATCAGACAGGTTCCGACTAAATCAATCCTTCTTCTGCAAAATGAGGAAACAAACACAAGCACAAAAAAATCAAATCCCCTCATTATCAATTTGGAAATGGATGTTCATTTGTAAAAATTCATAACTTACTTAGCTCATCGAAAGAGATTTTGCTAATGCTTTCCCCGTATTTGATCAGCCTGATCTTCCCTGCAAAAACGCAAATGAATTGTAGCTCAGCAACATAACGATAGATCAAATATCAACTCTATGAACATAAACATACCATCACGGCGAACACAAATCTCGGGAATACTCTTCACTTCACCGCTGATGCTATCATTGTACACTCTAGTCTCAATATCACCTTCAACATAAACCGATGAGCTGTTGTAACAAAGCAACAGCAAATGGTTTAGACTAAAAGAGATTTTGAATGTAGAAGATATATTCAACTTAGATTTTCAGTGTACACTTTAAACATATACAGATATATATGATATTATTTCATCTTAACCGACCTTCTAACTAACTAAATAACTGACTTATAGACTTGTTAATTTTGGTTGATTTGCAGTAAAGCTTACTTTTTAGCGAGTTTTTGGACAGCATAAGAGCCTAGCACTTCGTTGTGCACTGCGATTCTATGCCATTGAGCTGGTTTAGGCTGATTGGTTGCTCCTACAAGCCTCTGATCAAACATGCCGCCTGTTCCTACTGTGAAGATCGTTACTGTTCCTCCGTTCCTTAAGATCTTTTGTAAGGGTGCTTGCCCTATTTTCCCACAAATTATCGCCTGTGCAAATCAGAGAAGGTGAACAATAATTTGAGCCACAAGGATGCAATAACCCAATTGAAAATGGCAAGTATCTGTGATGATAATGCAACAAGATAACTCAGGTTATGAATTTTGAACGGCTTCTACTAGTTCAAAGGCATGGTTTACACAGCAATGGGACCAACAAAAACAAGCAATTGAAGAATAAGATGAGCCTAATTTGATTTGGATAGTCTTCAGCTAACAATGCATAGCAATAAGTGTAGTAAAGATGAATCATTTTTACCCGATGGACACCGCGGAATCCCCAACCTTTATGGGGATCAACTCCATGAGGCTGAAGCTGAGGTTTCTGTGGAACGTTTTCTTCAAAATCTACTTCCATACCTTCATCAATAGGACCAGTCGAGGAGCAATACCTCAAGCCTCTCTCCACACTTATTGCTACAAACAAAGCAACACAAGAAGAAACAGATAATAAACAAAAACACATTTCAGAGTATAAGTAAGGAACATAGATTAATGGTTTAACAAGATCAATTTAGATGAAACAGAAGAGAGATACCTAGAGGAGATATCTGGGAGAATTGAAGGATCTTGGAGACTCGAATGGCTAGTGAGTTCATCATCAAAATGTGCTGCGAAATTGCGAAGAGTTCACGAAAATTAGGGTCTATACGTCACAACGATGCAATGAGTAGATTTGTTGTACCTTATGATCAATTACAGAAAGAAACCTAACCTGTGAATAAGAAGAAGAAGAAAAGGCGATGAAGGGTTTTGCCTATAAACCCTGAGTGAAGAAGCCTTTCCGATGAGGACGACGGAAACCTTAGGATGGTGTCCTTTGTGATTTTACGAGTTTGCCCTTCATAGTAATGAGCACAAAAGTTTGTAAGTTACTCTACTAGAAGCAAGAATTGCTAAAAGATCCAATATCTAGAGTTCTTCCAAAAACCTTGATTTTACCCACTAAATCTAACGACATAATGGTCTGCACAACTAGTAAAGAAATACGAATACGCATATATGGACTATGCTGACTATTTTCTGTTTTATTATAAATTTTAAATTTTTATATCTATATTTATAAGTCTTTGCTTATAACTACACTGACTGTTACGGCGTTTAACTTCTATGTTAAATTTACACTCGTATGTTATCTCAGGTATCTTAGTTCATTAAAATTCTTGTTTTTGGTTCTTCTTCAACTGGTAAACCGTTGTTGTGCAGGAAACGACAGTTGGAGATGTCGTGGGAGAGGAATGCATGAAGCTTGCAAGTGTGAAACAAAATCTGTGATGAAAACCTCAATGACAACTAGAAATCCAAATTGGTTATTCGACTATTGCCTATATGGTTTTTTTTTTCTTACGAACTTTGCCCATATGGTTTATAAAAAGTAATAAACCTAAATGTGACTTGTGATTGTGGGTTTTAATTATTTCAATTCATTGACTTGTGGTTGCTGGATTTTTGGGCAAAAGAATAAAAATCATTTGTTCAAATGGATTGATGAGGCATTAGTTGAGGAAATTGAAAATTTAAAAAAGTTGATTTGTGAAGTGAAGAGATTGTCAATAAGGAAGATATTTGTGGTTGTGAGAAAGAAGTAAAGAGAACGAAAGATGTCATCCATGAATGTGAGAAAGTGATTTAATGTTTGAGTGAACTAAGAAGCTTGAAGAATATGGTTGTTTGTGGATTCATTATGGTTGCAATAAACTACTAGTTTCTTAAATATTTTGATTTTCGTTGTTTGTTCTTCTTGTTTTTGTTTATGGAACCGACTTGGTGGTGTGACTTTAGCAATGTATTTTGTCTTTGTAATTTACTAATGTGATTGTAACAATGTATTTTAGTATTTTGAGGTGTGATTGTTGTTATTCCTATTAATTTTATGAAGATTAATACGTATGAAAAGGAATCTAAACAACAAAACGTAAACTGTAGTGAAGTTCAAAAGTAACCGAGACAATGAGTCTTAAACTAGTGGCCAATTTATTTCATAATAAAATATCAATACCAATTGCCAAAAACAGCAGTCTTAATCACAGCTTCACTTAATAATTCAAGTACTAAAAATTGTTCGAAGATTGAATCATTCTCTTACCACCAAAAATTAATAACCTAACATAAACCTACCAAAAACCTTGAATTATCCAGAATCCAAAAACTTTAGAAATAAACCAAAAACCTACCATATTCCAAGCCACCAGTTACCACAAACCTACCATCCATCCGCCACTACTTCAGTTATATTCTTGAGTTGGATGAGTTTTTGGAACAATAAATTCTCCATGGCACGGGTGTAGACTTTGAGCATCTACACCACATTTTGCCTCAGATTTCAGTCCACCCCATCTTGTATCTTGTATACTGTAATTTACTAATGTGATTGTAACAATGTATTGTAGTATTTTGTGGTGTGATTGTTGTTATTCCTATTAATTTTATGAAGATTAATACGTATGAAAAGGAATCTAAACAACAAAACTTAAACTGTAGTGAAGTTCAAAAGTAACCGAGACAACGAGTCTTAAACTAGTGGCCAATTTATTTCATAATAAAATATCAATACCAGTTGCCAAAAACATGAGTCTTAATCACAGCTTTCACTTAATAATTCAAGTACTAAAAATTGTTGGAAGATTGAATCATTCTCTTACCACCAAAAATCAATAACCTAGCATAAATCTACCAAAAACCTTGCATTATCCAAAATCCAAAAACTTCAGAAACAAACCAAAAACCTACCATAATCCAAGCCACCAATTACCAAAAACCTACCATCCATCCGCCACTACTTCCGTCATATTCTTGAGTTGGATGAGTTTTTGGAACAACAGATTCTCCATGGCACGGGCGTGGACCTTGAGCATCTACACCACATTTTGCGTCAGATTTCAGTCCACCCCATCTTGTATATTGTATGTTCAAGTCGCCTTTCAAGGCGTATTCCAATACAACTTATCTGAACTCTAGCACACTTCCAAGCTCTTGTTTGATCATCAACTCGCCACTACCTTTCCTCCATCTTACATATTGTGGTTGTCTTTTTTCCTCTTCCTTAGAATTTAATGCAAGTATAGTGTTTTTGTACCCTTCATCTTCATCATATGAAATTATCTCATTCATCATAGCATCTACCTGACCCTCTTCCTCAAACTCATGAAGTTTCTCTTCATCCTCATATTCATTATCTACCTCCATGTAGATATCAACAGATTTGGTCCACTTGGCAGCCTTACACATACTCTTAAAATTGTCAGACTCATCACACAAAAGCTTTGAAGCCTTCAATTCTTCAGAAGGTAACTTATACCACAACCTCTGCCAAGACAAAGAAGTAACATAAGATTCCATCTACTTAAACAAATCTCCAGGGGAAAATTCAAGGATGTAAGCATTACCTCCTTGATATGTAACAACTCCTTTTTTATCGGTCATTAGCCTCTCGTCGTAGAACACTTGGAATACAGTGTCACCGCCATTAGTATCATCACTGAAATGTAAGGCGAAATCATTTCACATCAAAAAATTTTTATTTCTAAACCAAATCAATATTCGCGGGATTTAGAGTTACCTCATTTTGGGGGAAACAAAAATTCCTGCTGAAAATCACTTGTGTATCTTGCTGGTGGAGAAACCTGCTTTCGTTAACGAACAAAACGAAGGTGGGTTGTGGTGATTCACCGAAGGAAAATGGGAGAACCCCGCTGCCGAATTTCGCATAAGAAGGTGACTACCTTCTAATTCTAGGTTAAAATTAAACACAACATCATTCTATTTGTCAAACAAATCTATTAAAACGACGCCATTTTTGTTTTCAAACGTATTATTCTTTTCCAAATGACGTCGTTTGTCTTTTAAGACTTTTTTTAATACGGCTGCGTTTTAATTAGTTTATACACGTAAGTCTCCGTGTTTTGACGAGCATTCCAGCATTCCAGGTCAGCATTCGAGTCACCCGCGTTAGCAGAGAAGTTAATATCGGTCAATGCAGTTATAAACATAAATTTATAAGTGTGGGTGTGCAAATTCAATTTTATAATAAAACATAAAGTAATCAGCACGGTTCATATGTGCGTGTTTTTATTTCTTTCTTAGATGTATGTGCAGACACTAATAAATCGTTCTCTTGAAATCTAACTCAACTTAACAATGATATGAAAGAACGAGGACACGAGAAGTACCGGAGTCTCGAAGCCACATCACCTTAGAACACAATTATATTATGAATATTATAAGCGTTACTATTTACCATTTTGGATCAAAGCAATGCAATAAACAACTGTATGTGCAAACACTAATAAATCGTTCCCCCGAAATTTAACTCAACTTAACAATGATATGAAAGAACGGGGACACGAGAAGTACCGGAGTCTCGAAGCCACATCACCTTAGAACACAGTTCTATTATGAATATTATAGCGTTACTCTTTACCATTTTGGAACAAAGCAATTCACTAAGCCACTAACGATCATATTATCTCACTATAACTCCAAGTCTCTTGCTTTCGCACATAACAGGGGTTGATCTCCAAGTGCTTTACAAAATACTAATGTAAGAATTACTTTATGAAAAGAACCGGTTTTCAAAATGTTTTAGCTGTATACCAAACAAATTTAACAATATGCACACATGAGACTTAAGCCAAACCGGTGTTTACAATTCATCCAGTTCGGCCATTGACTGACAAAGATACAATCAAACCGGTTATTTCCCGGTACTACCATTCCCTATAATCTCCAGTATAACATCGTTCAAGTGATCAATCGGACCAGGCAAGCACCAATGCAGACAATCGTTCTGGACCTTTGCATTCTTGTCCTTATCAAACGGCCTGAACTCACGGTATGCACCGGGATGCCCATCAGGTCGAGTCAGCAACATTCCGGCAAAATCCAGAAGCTTTAGATTCCCGCTATCCTCACCCATCTCCATAACCACCCTCTCAAACTGACCAATCTCAACATCTCTCAAGATCTTGTTCGCAAACTTCATCTCGACCTCATCTTCATTCGCCGGTTCTGTTTTCTTACAGGTTCCGCCGTTATGCCATTCTCCATTTTCAAAATGATCTGGTACCGAAGTGCGGAAAAAGATCATGCCTTTAGTGTTAGATCTTCCAATGAAGTCCATAACATGGCGCAACGACGTATTGTAAGCATAGTCGAATCCTAAATCCGTTAGGTTTGAATTTTGCGGGCAGCCATGACATCCAACAAGATTAGAATTCTCGTGGTAGACTGCAGTCTTCAGGAACCATTCACCGGAAGATATGATCGCATAGTCAAGGCTAGGGAAGAGATCAGCCCATGTCTTATCGAGTTTGTCAAGGTGAAGCTGGACTGCAGCTGATGAGACACCGTTTGAATCTTCGAAGATATCGGCTTGAACAAGAAAGGGTGACCAAATGTTAGATATTGTAAAGTTGTGTGAAGGAAAATGCCAACGCTTGGATCTATAGTTCTCATCATGGTACACTTCAACTGGTTTTTCAACCTGAGACATGGCAAAAATAAACACTTATCCTTTACAAAAAATTTCTCTTTTCTTTTAGTCTACATATAAAAAGCAAGAAACTGTTGAAAACCTTACTGTGGAGAGCATACAAAGCAGAGACTCCACATGGTTGCGGGAAATGGAGTCACCAATTAAAGCCCATGATTTGTTTCTCATTAGTTGCAAAAATCTCTGAGGATCGAAGCGAGGCAAAGAACAGTCGTTTGGCTTCCATTTCCAGTAGAGAAAACCAGAGTCAGGCCGACCATTAGTGATGCAGTTCTGGTGACCATCTATGACGATACCACAGGTTTCGTTTGTGTAGATTGGTCCCAAAGGATCTTTGATCCATTTCCCAGTGAAAAGATCACACTTCTCAACCTCAATATCTGATACAACAAATAGATTGTAAGAACACAACTACCATGCATTAACACTATTAGCACAAAGCGAATCATAAACTATTACTAATATTGGATTAGATAGATGCAGAAACAATCACAATCATAGTCTAGAAGATCATATTGTGTGAGTAAAATTTAAATAAACGAATCAAGACCATGTTGACTAAATAGTCAACATTATCACAGAGATCTGAATCCCAAGTTGATAACACTATAAATAACCTAACTATCTAAAAAAAATTCAAACAAAAGAAGCTCCAAAGGAATCATCAGATGATAACCGATTTAACATTTGTAGAAGTTAAACTTGGAAAAAAACTCTCTAGAACCCTAGATCTCAAAACCTTGCCTCTGAAAACAACAAGCTTCACAGATGCAATGGCTAATATAAAGCTAAATTGTAATCCAATCATACCCACAGGAATTAGATCCTCGTTATCTGATACGATAATTAAAGGCGGCGAAATTTGGGAATCGGAGTTTCCGTTCACCGACACTTGAGATGGGGAAAATTGGCCGAAACGGGAGACGCAGAAACGAAAAGTAAGACCAGTTATAAGAATAGCAGAGACGAGCCTTATGAGAAACACATTTTGTTGAACCATAGAGATTGTATCCCATTTCATCTTCATCTTCTTCCTTTCCTCTCTCCTTCGAATGTGAAGAAGTCGAGGAGGTAAAGGAATGTATAATAAATTCCAAAAAGTTCAATTATTTAAAATAAAAGCTCTTAATGCGTGTGGGGTTGAAGCAATTATTTATCTGGATCAAAAACAATTACAGCTTGATTGTTTGTAGATTTAAAAGAGGTTTTAGTTTTTTTTTTGTTATTTTCAATTCTATTTTATTAGCCAAGGTTTTAGATAAATAGATTTTTTAAAAATTTAGAAAAACTAGTTTTTAGAAGTTTTTGGTATTTCCTATATAAAAACTAAAAACCATATTATGTGGGATTTAAAATATAAGAAAACTGTCAAAAATTTTATTTCTATTTATATATACTAGATATATTTATTTTTAAAAACTTAATCTAATAAAATATTATAAACATATAAATATTAGGAGCATTTTTAAAAATACCACAAAAACTATGTATATTACAAAAATATCAACCACTCTCAAAAATTCTAAAAAATATCGTAAATTTTTTTATTTTTTTACCGCAAAAGGGAAAAAACAAGAACAAATTAAAACGGTAAAGGAAACGGCAAACACCAACTCGATGGTGAAGTATCAACAAAAGATGATAACAAATTTTGTTCTCGGGCTGATCTTGCTAGATGATCCGCATTTGTATTCCAGCTTCTTGTCTTGTGTACCACTTCAAACTGGGGGTAATAACTCTTCAGATGATGAAGTTCTGCTAATTCTGCTGCAAAAATTGGCCATTCTTTCGGCTTCTGCAGTAAACTTACTAATTCGATGGAATCAGTAATGAATAACGTACAAAACCGGTCATGTCTCGATAGACAGTTAACCGCCCACATAAAAGCGAGCAATTCAGTATATAAGGGTGATTTACCACCTCGTACTCCTGCACAACCAAATAACCTAGGTGCGCTTTTGAACTGTGGCACATACCATCCTAGACCACTTATGGTATCTCCTATTTTCCATGAGCCATCAAAAATACACCAATACACCGAACTTTGAATGCTTTCCGTTATAAACCTCCTCTCCATTCTTTCAGACGAATGTTCCGAACCAGCCCCTATATTGGCTGATAACCATTGTTCCGCCTCCTTAGAGGCTAAAACTATGATATCCATTTGAGTCCAGTCAGAGTTGTTAAAACATTTCTCATTCCTTGCTTTCCAGATATACCATATCAACCAATGAAACATTTGAAATTCCTTTTGAGAAATTGTGTTCTCAACACCTGTAATCAAATATTGCATGTTCTCAAACAGCTTATCGGATGGGAAAATCCCCATCAATGTCGGAATTTGCGAAAGGGCCCAGCATTGTAAAGATGTGGGACAAAAAAACAGGACATGATTTATGGATTCCCGGTTTGCACCACACCGAGCACAGGCATCGTCCGCTCTCATTTTCTGACGTATCAGATGGTCATTAACAGCAAATGCACCTGATAAAGCTTGCCATAAGAAGTGTTTCAGTTTTGAGGGAGCGGAGAGTTTCCACACTGCAGCACTCAAAGGGGCTAATGAAGGCAAGGCCAGCCAATTATTAGTGTGACTTTCCTGCAATGATAGAGCTAGTTCATACCCAGATTTAACCGTATATTTTCTGGGTTTTGTAAAGTGCTAGTAGACCCGATCCTGGATCAGAGGGGAGGGTCGGATTGCCAAAATAGCTGGAATATCCTTGCTATGGACCAGCTGACGAGTAAGAGGTAAATTCCACTAATATGTAGTCGGTATCAATAGATCAACTACCCTTAGCTCAGGGGGGTTCCCAGGAAACGACTTTGGGGTGGCCGCGGAATAGTCCCCGCTATCCATGGATCCTGCCAGACTCTAGTCTGACATCCTGATCCGATAGTATTACACAAGCCTTTCAATAAGAGGGATTTCGATTCCCAGATGCTTCGCCAGTCATAAGAGGGTCTGGTTGGCTTCGGTGCCTGATGAGCAGAGCAGTCTTTGTAATAACGTCCCTTAAAAACCCTAGCAATTAGGGAATTATATCATAAAAATGTTTTTGTTTTAAAAATACCATAAAATTTAAAATGGCTTAAAACTTCAAATTTAAACCCAAAAGCTCCAAAACCAAACCCACCCCCTTCAACATTAAACCCTAAATTATAATTAGTGAACCAAAACTCATAAATTTAAATTATAAAATCTTAAAAGTTTTTTTTTATTTTTGTGGTATTTTTGAAATATTTGGGAGTGTGATATTTTTGGAACTTTTGGGAGTGTGTGGTATTTTTGAAATTTGAACTCCTTTTGATGATATTTGAAGGAATTCATTTAAAATGTTATACAACTTTTTGTTTAAACTGAATAAGTAACTACATGAATGATGAAAAGAAAAAAAAAAAGATTAACAATTACGAAAATTGTTTGAAAAATATTGTGAAATTATCACTACAAGGAAACAACCAAAGCATGACGGAAAAATCCTAAAATTTTGTTGTAAAGACACGTCATACGCTTGCTCTCCATGTTTCTATAATGTCAACAACTCATGTATCAGTGGTTGAAAAAACACATCAAGTGATCGTTTCCGATGTTCCGGCCCAGGTACAAGAACAGAGAGAAATAGAAACTCTTGGTTCATACACAAAGATGGCGGCAAATTGTATGGTGTCACGATCATTGGCCATATAGAATAGTGTCTACCGTGCTTTCCGAATGGGTTGAATCCATCTGTACTTAATCCGAGATAAACATTTCTTGGCTCGCATGCAAAATCTGGATAAGTAGCCTGAAAATGCCGCCAAACTTCTGCATCAGAAGGATGTGTAGTCTCTCCATTGAATCTAGGCTCAGCATGCCATCTCATTGTCGCAAATGCTCTCTCAGACTAATACAACCTCTTCAACTTATCCTTTAGTGGAAAATACCACATCCTCTTGTAAGGCACTAAAACTCTACCGTATGTATCATTGTACCTTGGTTTGCGACAATATCTACACCTCGTCCGGGTGTCGTCACGTCTTCAATAGATCATATAATTATCGATGCACACGTATATAACCTGATACGAAAATCCAAGGCCCGACACAAGTTTCTGAATCTCATAATACGAACCTGGAGCATTGTTATCATCTGGCAAGATATCTTTCACGAACTTGGCTATTGCGCCAACTGCATCCTCATGCAAGTTATAATTTTTCTTTATACCCATCAACCTACTAGCAGATGATAAAGACGAATGGTCATCTCTACATCCACTATATAATGACTGATTCGCTGCGTCTAACATATCAAAAACTGTCGTGCTTCTAAATTTGGTTATTCGTATGAATCTTGAGTCGTCTCTATAGTTTCTCTATAAACGTCATTAACCATTTGAACCATAGGTGCACCATAATCTAAATTCATTCTAGGTTCCTCTATCCTATCGGCCAATGGTTCGTTACCGCTAGTACTAGCAACAAGATCAGGTCGTTCGCTACCACTACTACTAGCAACAATATCATGTCGTTCACCATGTAAATACCAAATCTTATAACTACGCATAAAACCATTCATATACAAGTGATTCCAAACCATATATATCTTGATATTATGTGAATTTCGACAAACAGAGCATGAACATAGTAACTTACGAGTGCGTTGTGCCTGAGGTTGTCGACATGCTAATTCCATGAATTCCATAACACCACGCAAATCCTCGTCGTTCAAAAAGTTCGTATTTGGATCTATTTTTTCCCGATCCATCCATGGTCGAAAATAAGGAGGATTATAAATTTTTTGTAAGATATATGTTGTGAATGTGTGAATAATGAATGTGTGAATAACGAAATCCTGACGGATTATCCTTCAAGATTTACGAATATAATCGTTGGTAACGGTTATATTAACGGATATGCTGCCATGCCAATTTCCTGACGGATATGGCCGTCAGAAAATATCCGTCAGGCTATTTGTCGACGGATTTTGATCTGTCAGGCCCTCCAGTCACTTTTGCCAAAGTTTTCTTGTAGTGTATAAAGCAATGTAACAGAAGAAAGGAATTAAAAAGGAAACAAAAATGACAAGTTTGGTAATAACTAAAGAAGAAGACAATGAGAGGTTGTGTGAACCAACAATGTAGATTGCTCCACTTTCTTCATCTTTCACTTGTATACCTCTTGAACAGTTATGATTTGTCCATCCAATTACTTGATTTTCAATATCATATACAACTAACTTGTTGGAAAGTGCCATATTTCCAAGATTTATCAATGGTTCTTCTCCACCATTTTGTCATCTCATACACAATTTGTTATCTTCAATTTGAAATAAATATTCATGAAGATAAACTGTCAATGAAGACTCGTTGAACTGAAATGTAATTAGTGGGAACCGATCTTCTAATCTTCTGATGTTAGTATAACTGAAACAAGCTAAAAACAATCTTCAACGGTAAGTTGTCACTACAAGAAAAAAGACTATTTTCAACGGCCAATTCTGTGGGAAAGCCGTTGGAAATAGTCTTTTTCCAACGGATTTGTGTCAGATTTAGTTGTCGGTTCGAGCTTGTCACAAAAACATTTTTGTCAAATATTCGTTGGAAATTTCCAACCAAAACCCAACAACCCAATCCGTTGGAAATTTTCAACAACTAAACAGGGAACCAACAGCGAAATTTCCAACAAACAAAGCCGTTGCAAATTTCTCAAAAAAAATTAAAAATAAATACAATAGCTATTTTATTTTTACTAACTGTTGATAAAAAATAAAAATAATAAAATCAGTTTTTAACAAAAATTGTTTATTAATATAGATTTCTTTTGATATTTAACATTTTTCAACTTCGTGAATTTAATAAAACTAGCATAATAAAACAGAAATAATATTTATATTAATACCAAAAAAAAATTAATTACAACATTAACAAATCTAGAAAGTGACGTAAGCCTTTTCCTCTCTGTCGTGAGCTTCTTCATCGCCGCCGTGAGCTTCTTCCCCGCCGCTATGAGCTTCTTCCCCGCCGCTATGAGCTTCTAGCTTCTTCCGGACAAGAGGATGTGTGGAAGAAGAAGAGATCTTGGTGAGAATAAAAGAAAGAGATATTGGTGAAGATAGAGGAGAGATCTTGGTCTGGAAGAGTAATAGAAGAAGAGATCGAGAGGTGAGGAGGAGAAGAAGAGATGAAAGAATATATTTTTTTAATTAAAAAAGAGATCGAGACGTGAGGAGGAGAAGAAGAGATGAAAGAATTTTTTTCTTTTTAATTAAAAAAGCATTTTAATCTTGTCCGTCGATCGAAAGTAGATCAACGATTGTTAACTCAATCCGGGTGATTGTTTCTCCACCAATCACAATAATTCTGTTAAATTATCCAACGGCTTAATAATTTCGTTGGAAATACCTATGTTTTTCCAACAAATATTTTGCCTCTCGGATATCCTTTGAAAATTTCCAACGGATTTCCATCGACTTGAGGTTTCAAGTATCCTAGAATAGATTTTAGGGTTTCAAAAAACATATACATTAACATTAACCACATATCAATGTGTTTATAGACATTAGGTTTCATAAGTTTCACTTTATAACGAACATAACCAATAACAATTCAAATTAAAGTTTTATATATGTTAGTAACTAACGTATTGAGAATGTAATGTCCATACAAATATTGAAATAATTTGAGTTACACCATATATCAATATGTATATATGATAATGTATGTCTATTTGGTTCATTATGTATATCATGAACTCTATTTTTGCATTTACAGCTTTATTTGTTTCACGAAACCACAATCCGTTGGAACTCCGTTGAAAATACATTGAAAATTCGTTGGAATTTCGTTGAAAATTAGAAAAATATTATAATTATTAATTAAAAAAGAATTTAAGAGATTACTTCATAAATAAAAAATTGTTTTTTCCCAAAGGATATTTCTTGTCTGTTGGAAATCTGTTGGAGATATGATTTCAGAAAATAAAAAATCCAACAAATTTCCAACGATTTGGGGTTTCAAGTATCCGAAAATAGGTTTTGGGGTTTCAAAACATTCATACATTAACATTAACCCATATCAATATGTTTATTGACATTAAATTTCATAAATTCCACTTTATAACGAACCGAACCAATAACAATTCAAATTACGACACTTTACCATGAAGTTCTATATATTTGTAACAAGGTATTGAGAATATAAGGTTCGTAAAATATTGAAATAATTTGAATAACACCAAATATCAATATGTATACATGATATATTTTGATTCATTATGTATATCGCGAACTCTATTTTTGCATTGATAGTTTTATTTGTTTCACGAGACCACAATATGTTGAAAATATATTGGAAATACATAGAAAATCCATTGGAATTCTGTTGGAAATTAGAGAAAATTATAATTTTTAATTAAAAACGAATTTTAGAGATATAAGCTTAAATTTAGAGATATATTAGTTAAATGTTAAACTATAAATTATTATTCTTAATCAAATAATTTAAATTAAATATTCATCAAAATCTAAAAGTGTAAATACATTATTATTCTAAATCAAATAATTTAAATCTTCATTGTAATCAGTAAAATCGTAATCAAATTCTCCAATTGATTCTTATGATTTTCCAATGAATATCCAACGGATACAAGTTTCTAATGCATATCCAACAGATGCGTTATCTGTAGGAAATCCGTTGGAAGTTTCCAACATATTTCCAACAAAAATTAAAGCCGTTGGAAATTTACGACGGTGTTGTGACGGTATATGACTGTTGCATTTGTTGTTGGAAAACCGTTAGAAAATTTTTAAAATTTCCAACGGCTTAAAAATCTGTTGAAAATTCCGTTGGAAATGTCTATGTTTTCTTGTAGTGTGTAGATGTGTAGCCAAAATCTCATTAATTAATGGCTTATAAACAACATCAGGAAGATACACTAAACTTGTTCCACTATCAATTATTACTTTATAATCAACTTTTAAAATTGTATTACCAACTTTAATTGAGTTTAGGTTAATACTATAATCATAAGGTGATGTTGAAAGCATAAGACTATAGGAGTAATTATTACTTTTGGTGATACAACTTCTCCAATAGTGAATATACCACCACCTCCATTGTTATTATCTAAACAATGTGCAAAAGATCTTTTAATATTTCCTTGTGAAGCTAATTGAGATATAAACGATAAATTCGGTTTTCCAAATTCTATTATCCCATCACATGCACCTATAGGTTGGTTAAGTTCACCAGACTGTTTAGTTCCACAACCAAAGATAATAGTTCCATTTGTGGAGCTATTTTGATTGTTTCCACTAACTAAATCCAAATTTATAACATCTTTCACTAAGTATCCACTAGAGGAACATCCATCTTCATATTATACTCGCAAGTAATGTAACAAAGAGATCTTTGATTAATATAAGAACAAAACTTGTCGTTGTTGCGTTGCATGTAACATATTTTGCAGTAGATGAAGCATTTGGATCATAAAGTGATAGTTTAAATAAATCACTTTTCTTAGGACAACTTATGCAACTAGCACAATTCACCCACAAGAGATCACTTCATGTATCAATTTGAACATGATAGTCTCTTGGTGGAGTTCCAAGTTTGATTTTTGTGAAGTATAAACCAATAGGTTGAGTATTGCTGCTGAGTGGAATATCAATGGCTGAGATATGTCTTGAGTGACGGGGAAAGTCGTGAGCTTTAAGTGCTTCAAGCTCTTTTTCTGGCAAACTTATTTTGAACTTTAAATACTAAATTACCAGCCGCTGTCAAAAGCTGCGGCTCAATAAGTAACATCACAATCGTCGCCGACAGCAAAATTGTCGATAAAGACCATAATCTCCATCTGAGATTCATTCTATCTGACAACACAATCGAAGATTTAGATTTTTCATATTGACACTAAAAAGGAGAACTCCTCTATTGCCCCGATTTGTAAGAGGCTAATTTCTAGAAGACACATTAATAAAAAAAATTAAATAGAATTGATAGGAAATGACAAAAAGCGGTAACAAGTTAAGACAATTACAAGTTTTACCTGGTTAAAATCCAGAATCGTCAACCCGATCTGGTGGTTTTGCTAAACCAATTAAATCAAAATCGGCTAACACTTTAACCAATATAAATTGAAATCAGTCGGGTTAGTAAAACAAAATTCAAATTCAAATTTCAGATTTTACTTTACTTTACTTCTCAAATCGACAAACCCTAGTTCAAATCTCTCAAAATCGAAAGAGAAACTCAAGAGAATCCATCATCCTCTCATCGCATCTCTGAAAATCGAAAGAAAAAAACTTTAAAAAATGGTAAAACGAGGCTAGGGGGTAAGAAGAAGGAGAACCCAACAGAGGATGAAGAGAAAAATAAGGGGAAGAAAGTGAAGTCGGTTGTGAAAGTCAAGTTTGTGAGGACGACCACTCAGTCCTCATCGAGGGGGACGATGAGAACGGAAAGTACGGCCAACGTATCAGAGCTGATAAATGTCCTTGTTGATGTTGCCGTGGCGATTGAGGGTGAACCAAGTGGATTAGCAAGTGGAGTAGGATAGAACATCTATTCGGCTGAGAAGAAGAATAAAGTTCTTGAATTCAACACTCGATGAATCAGACAGTGAAGAGGTCATATACATAAATTATGCATTGTTTTTTGGTTGAAATACTCTAGGAATACTGAGTAACACTAGGGGTAATAGTAGGATAACTTAGGATTATTGGATAATACTGAAAACTTGAAATTTTTTATTTTGAGTTTTGGTGTATTAATGGTATGAATTGGTGTATTATTGATTTGATTTATTAATCAGATTCTATTAATCGTATGAACTGGTGTATTTTAGTGGTCTCAAGGAATATTGAGTAAAACTCGGTATAATAGTTGGAAAACATTGGATTATTGGATAATAATGAAAGGGATGTTTTATTGACTTGCAGGAAGTTGAGGCAATCAAAACATTGCAAATGTTCTTTCCTCCATATGAGTATAAGAAACAAATAAAGATAGAGACAAGGTGCATGATATCAGACACAATTACAACTTTTGAAAAGCTGAAACCAAAGATGTCTAACATTGAGAGGAACTGGTTTGAGGAGCATCCTCAATTCAATCACATATTCCACATGAAAAGAGAGAACAACCACAAGGTTCAGGCCATGTGGATGTTATTGGTAAGGACAATTGTAACCAATAAGCAGAAACAAGTCTAGTTTGTCGTCAATGGCGTTCCCATTCGTTATGGATTGAGGGAACACACATTGATAATCAGGACTTGATTGTCGCAATGATCCTCTCGGCTACAAGGTGTTCGGTGAAAAAAAGTTTGTAGGGAGGTATATCAAGGATGGAGAACCTATAAGGTTGGAAGATGTCAAATAGAAGTTGGTGAAAATGGGATCGCATAAAAGTAGATTGAAGATGGCAGTTCTTTTCTTCTAGGAAGTGTTATTTGCGCTCAAACAAAGGTTGGAAAAGGTGCCAAAAATGTTTTGGATTTTTTCCAGCGAGCAGTTGATGATCTTGAGTATTGCAAGACCTTCCATGGGGGAGATACTCATATGATTACATGTTGAAAGAGATTGCTCACACCATGGACCATTTTAAAGGGGTGGTCCCGGTGAAATCGAATACTCCATTGTGGCCTATACCAGGTTTATGTGTCCCACAAGAGGTAAGTAAGAGAAAAAATGATATTATCATTATTGTTGAGCACTGATTGTATTATAAAATGAAATGTTTTGTTTTGTAGATTCGTGCATTTGAGGCGATTCCTAAGTTAGGAAATTTGTTTAGAGAACTTGTGGAAGAAGCTGATGAGTCATGTCCGAGAATGTGCAAGTCCACATGGAAACCAAATGGAATGAAATGGTTGTCACTTTCAAAGATCTACAAGGAACTTGGTCACGAGACTGTAAGTTCATTAAGGTAGAACTTCGTAAAACTTTGCTAAGTTTGAACTAATATTATGATTTTTTACAGGATATTCACAACATCATCCCCGTTAAAGGTATTGATGATTTTTTGTTGGATGAACTTATGGAAGCTGGAGATGATGTTGATGAGCCTGATATAGTAGTGGGCAGTTGGGAACAGAATTTGGATGATGGAGCCTTAGGAATATCAGTCTTTTTCAAAGACATGTACGATGAAGATATTGCGGCACGAAAAAAAAGGAAGAACCCACAGAAGATAGGGCAAAGGCCCAAGATGCAGTTCAGGGAGTTGAGCAAGTGGGTGATGTTATGAATACCTTGAAGAAAATGATAACACTGATGAAGAGATTTGAAAAAATGTTGATCAATGGATGGGAGATTGGCCCCGGTAGAGGCGTTTGAAAAGGAAGCAGGAAAACAAAAAGCAAGAAAAACGTGAAGAAGGAAGGGAAGAAGAAAGTGAAGAACTTGGTTTGTGGAGATGTCTTTGTTTTTTTGTTGGGAAGTAGACAAATTATAGAGGATTATGGTACATTTGGTTATGACTTAATTATCAAGGATTATGAGACAAATTATGTGTCTTGAAGAATAGGTAGAAACAAAGACAAATTAGAACTGGCAAGTTTTAACAGTTATAAGACACAGACTTAACAAAGCACTCAACTTAACATAACATAAGTTTTAACATATACACTCATGTCTTAACAAACAAAGGTGACAGACATTAAAACTAACAAACAAAGTGAGAATGGAGAATCTCTTATTGAGGTCCACAAATAAGCGCCTTGATCTTTGCAATCTCTTCAGCCATATCATTAACCTTCCTAATTAACATTTGAACTTCTTCATGAACAACAAAAGCGCATGGATGACGAAAGTGTAGCTCATCGTCCTGCATGTTCAACATAGTTTTACTCAATTTGTCACAGTTTTACGCTGGTTTACTTAGTTTATCACAGTTTTACAAGTTTTACAGTTTTACTCAGTTTATCACAGTTTTACGTTGTTTTACACAGTTTACACTATTACCTTCTACGTCTTGCAGATGAAGTACCTACTCCCATGTAAGGTATCAAAATTATTTTGATACTTTGGAATTAGAGAGGTTTCCTCTTTCATTTCTCCCCCATATGGACAACGTGTTGGAATCTCGTACTGGGCATCGGAAATGTACATTAGCCTATCGGCGTGTCTCTTATTCTTCTTCATCTCTTGCCTCTCCTGTTTCTCCACCCATGGATCCATGAAGCAAAAGAAAAAAAGTGAACTTGAGAGAGAATAAGTAGAGAGAAAGTTGAATGAGAAAGAGAGTTGTGTGAATGAATGGTGAGAGTAAGAGAGAATTTTAATATAATAGGATAAAGTACAGAGGAAATCTGCTTTTTTGACCAAACATGCAAAATAAATTTTTGTTTTTTCGTTTGAGCACCAAATAAAATTTTCATGTTTCTCTCCAAAAAATTACACTTAGTTTTACAGAAGTTTATGGTTTTACCAATGTTTTTCATAGTTCTATTTTTCATTATTTAAAATATTTTTAGTATTACTTACAAAATCAATTTGTTAATTTAGTTTTACTTTTCTGTTTTCGACATTATCATGTAAGCATACATGATTAGTGAAATAATATGTTTGAAATCATCATTTTGTATAATATTCCTTTAGAAGTTTTTCTTAATAAGAAAATATTCTTGGAAAGACAATTAAATTTATAAGAGAAATGTTGAAACAAGAAGTTATAATAAAAGTTTAATATGACTTTTTTACATATATGTTATTTCTATTAATCAATGTTTCACCAAGCGTATGAGTTATGATAAAAGTTGAATACTAATTTACTCACTAATACTCAATCAACGAACTAACATAAGTAAAATCCAAACATACTAGTAATCCATAGTATAACATAGTCTTACAGAAGCCAAAACCACAACATCACAATCACAATTTCATTCACTAGGATAATGATGCCCTCCAAACAACAGCCAATTGAAACCGAAATTTTGCCTTGCTCGCCTTTTGTTTTGTGTCCTTTTACGCCGTTCTCCAACCGATGGCTTTCTCTTATCTTGTTTTCTCCCCTTCCTCTTGACGCGATATGGAGGTATGATCATAATCTCTTTGATGTAACATGGTACATGTAACACCCCGATTCCGGTCAACCCTTTGACCAAAACCGAGGTTGTTACGTCTA
>OVBE01005851.1:0-20933 GCA_900406425.1 Iberis pinnata
TTCTACTTGGGTTAACAAGAGTGGTAAAAGGTAGAAGATGACCCAAATATGTATATTCGATCCATGAGTCCAAATCCAATACAAAAACATGATAATTAAGCATTCAAATTCAAGTTCTAATAGATAGGAACAAACTTCAAATCACAACATGCTTCNTTCAGGAGACAAGTGATCATGCAATTTCACATTCCAAGTAGGGTGCGGTTTTAATTCAGACGAATTCAAGAAGTACTAGACAACTAATAACCATGTCACTAACACTTTCTGAGGAAACAACACATTTTCAAGGTTATCACCTTCCTAGTTCCCTAAGCATGTGCAACATCCTATATGCAACTACATGAAATGAAAATGACACTCTATTGTTGAAGAAAAATTTTCGAAAATTTTTCTGATTTTTATGAGTTTTTGAATGCTAATAGATGCAATATGAGATGCATTGCAAGTTGGAGGCAAAAGAAAAAACAAGTGGATTTCATTAGATCACAAGGGGTGTCCTTCCGAATCCTCCCCCAAACTCGAATTACACAGTCTCTATGTAATCCAAGTTGTGAATTGGACTCAAGGAATGACGGGATAGATAGAAAGCACTTAAAAACATTAAAGACAAGCAACAACAATCATAAGAATCAGACAAGATTCAAAGCATAACAAGCGGATTAGACAATGAAGGAGGGGGGAATGGGATGGACCTCAAAGGGGTGCAAGGGATTTTCTTTCAAAGGGGTTCCTTGGGCTGCATTCCATGTTTCTTGCTGTTGCTTCTGGGATACAAGAGGTTGTTGAATTTCTTTATGGTTTTGAACTGATTCACTGTTTCCTCCTTCTCGTTCCTCTTGAGCAGCGAGAAAAGCGCCATGCTCTTGGGTCTCTCTACGTTGCCGTGTTTGTTGTAACATCTCAGCAATTTCATGTGTACGGTGTTGCCCGTCTTTATGTTTCGAGATCTCTCGTTCCCTTCTCTGCCTCCTTAAGATCCTTTCTCTTGATGGTTGAGACATCTCTGAAAAATATCAAGATAAATTGCCGTTTTTTAAATATCAAGTAATTTTTTTAAGAGAGAGATGGTTGTTAAGTTTGATGAGTTAAAGGATGAGAAGGCTCCCTTTATATAGAGTTATTTGCGATATGGGGGGAGGTGGTGTTGATTGGAAGTTTGTGGTAGAGGATTATTGGTATTGTGTATGGAGGAGATGTAAATAGGAAACATTGATGTGATGGGGGATGCAAGTGGTCAAGTGGATATGGTGGTGCTCCTTTGTCTTTAAGTGAGAGATGTTGGCTCAAAATCAAAAGACTCTAAACCTTTTAATGTGTTCGCTGCTTGGTTTAATTATGACCTCAATGACCAGGTTGATGTCCGGTTCAACACATGGATTGATCCTTGTAATGGCATGTTTGATCGATCCCGAACATTGTGTGTAGGATCGATCCTACAGTGTGTGGGATCGATCCTGCAGTGTGTGGGATCGATCACGTCCCATTTTGGATCGATCTATTGTTGTCATTGCGGTTCACCGGGATCGATCACCTTGTTGTTAATGGGATCGATCCCGACATCGAGGTGGATCGATTCCGACTCGTGAATAGATCGATCTACTTTGTTGCAAACGCGGTGATCCCATCATCCTTTCACTTGATCATCCTTTCGAAAATGAATATCCACCATGTCCCATTCCTCTTCTCATTGCAAGGTTCCCGAAACTCAATCCTTAAGTACCTAAGACACCAAAACAATATGAAACTAGANTGAAATTAGAATGCATTAAGTCAAGTACTAAAAATTTAAAAACATTGAAATATATACAAAGAGATAAACATGGGATTTCCTCCCAAGTGAGCTTGTTTATAGTCACTAAGCTTGACTTCCTGTTTCTAAGATCGGTGTGCGTGGGATGGTTCCCCAAGGGAAACCGAGGTTCCTTCTGAGATTTTGCTGTCTGCTAAGTATGGTTTCACCCGTTGTCCATTCACTGTAAATTCAGTTCCATTGCTTCCAACCAAAGTGACAGCTCCATATGGCAAAACTTCCTTCACAGAGAATGGTCCGGACCATCTGGATTTGAGCTTTCTTGGGAACAACTTCATCCTTGAATTAAACAAAAGGACTTGGTCACCAACGTTGATTTCTTTCACCTGGATCTTTTTATCATGGAATTCCTTAGTCCTTTCCTTGTATATTTTGGAACTTTCATAAGCGTTGAGCTTGAAATCTTCCAATTCGTGTAGGTCTATCTCCCTTTTTTCCTGAGCCATCTTGAGGTCAAAGTTTAGGAACTTGGTTGCCCAAAGTGCCTTATACTCCAATTTGAGCGGTAGGTGGCAGGCTTTCCCATAGAGTAGCTAAAATGGTGATCGTCCTATTGGTGTCTTGAAAGCTGTCTTGTATGCCCAAAGTCCATCATCCAGTTTCATTGACCAATCTTTCCTGGAGGTTCCAACAATTTTTTATAAAATTGCCTTGATTTGTCTGTTCGATACTTCAACCTGTCCACTTTTCTACAGATGATAAGGCATTGCCACCTTATGCTTCACCCCATATTTCCTTAGCAGGCCTTCGAAAACTCTATTTATGAAGTGAGATCCTCCATCACTGATCACTACCCTTGGTACCCCGAATCGTGGGAAGATTACGCTTTTGAAAAGCTTTAGAACTACTTTCGCATCGTTGGTTGGACTGGCTATTGCTTCCACCCATCTGGAGACATAGTCGACGACTACTAGAATATAGCTGTTACCAAAAGATGGAGGGTTGAAGGGTCCCATGAATTCAATTCCCCAGACGTCAAACACTTCAAGCTCTAAAATTGGATTATGGGGAATCTCATTCCTTCTTCCAATGTTCCCTGCCTTTTGACATGGGTTGCAAGTAGAGATGAATCCATGTATGTCTTTGAAAAGCGTTGGCCACCACAACCCTGCTTGAAGGATTTTCTGAGCGGTCTTGAATGTTGCAAAGTGACCTCCATAAGAAGAACCATGACAGTGTTCCAGAATCCCTTTTACCTCTCCGTCTGCTACACATCTTCTGAATAGTCCGTCTGAACCTCTTTTGTAGAGAAAGGGGTCATCCCAATAATAGTTCTTTTCATCACTTAGGAATTTCCTTCTTCTATGCTTGTTGAAATCTTCAGGAATTGTTCCACATACCTTGTAGTTAACAAAGTCAGCATACCATGGTGCTGCTTTCGTTGTCACCAATTCGCTCTCTAAAAACGCACATGTGTGGATTACCATGAGCTGCTCTTCAGGCATAGAGTCATCAATTGGCACCGAGTCATCAATCTTCATTCTTGACAGGTGATATGCATAACCATTTTCAATACCCTTTTTGTCCACTATCTCCATGTCAAATCTTGCAATAAGAGAATCCATCTTAGCAGTCTAGGTTTGGTGTCCTTCTTAGCGTAGATATGCCTCAGCGCAGCATGATTAGTATAGACAACCACCTTGGAACCCACCAAGTAGCTTCTAAATTTTTCGAATGCGAAGACGACTGCTAACAACTCCTGCTCTGTTGTTGCATACTTTACCTGAGCATCATCCATAGTTCTATTGGCATAATAGATGACATACACATTTTTATCAATCCTCTGACCTAAGACAGCTCTGACTGCATAGTCTGAGGCATCACACATGATCTCAAATGGATAGTCCCAATTGGGAGTCTGAACTATTGGTGCAGATACCAAGGCTCCCTTGATGCGATGGAAAGCTTCTAAACACTCTGTGTCGAAGTTGAACTCGGATTCCTTACACAAAAGCCTTGTTAAGGGTCTTGCGATTCTTGAGTAGTCTTTGATAAACCTTCTATAAATCCCAGCATGACCAAGGAAGCTCCTGATGTCCCTCACTGTTTTTGGCGGTTGCAACTGCACCATTACATCGATTTTGGCTTTGTCCACCTCTATACCCTTTTCTGAGATTTTGTGTCCTAGCACTATCCGTTCCCTTACCATGAAGTGGCACTTCTCCCAATTCAGGACCATATTTGTCTCCTCACACTTGGTTAGGACCCTACACAGGTTCGACAAACAGGAGGAGAAAGAAAAGTCGTACACGGACAAGTCATCCATGAACACCTCAACTACCTCCTCAATTAAATCTGAAAAAATCGAGGTCATACACCTTTGAAATGTAGCGGGTGCATTGCAAAGCCCGAACGACATCCTTTTATATGCAAAGGTGCCGTAAGGGCACGTGAACGTGGTTTTTTGTTGGTCCTGAGGATGAATGGAGATTTGGAAAAACCCACTATATC
The DNA here is from genome assembly GCA_900406425.1 of Iberis pinnata. Classification (NCBI taxonomy): domain Eukaryota; kingdom Viridiplantae; phylum Streptophyta; class Magnoliopsida; order Brassicales; family Brassicaceae; genus Iberis; species Iberis pinnata. The sequence goes on from OVBE01005851.1 coordinate 4,262, forward strand.
CATCAAGGAAACAGTAATAAGGATGGTTAGTTAGGCGTTCTAACATTTGATCTATGAAGGGTAATGGGAAATGGTTTTTTCTGGATGCTGCATTCAACTTCATGTAGTCGATGCACATTCTATGACCGGTAATCGTTCTGGTTGGTATTAGTTCATCTCTATCATTTTTAATCACAATGATCCCCCCTTTTCGGGACACAATGAGCTAGTGATACCCAAGTACTATCTGATATAGGGTAGATAACACCAACATCCAACAGTTTTAAAATTTCCTTTTTTACCACTTCCTTCAGATTAGGGTTTAATCTTCTTTGGGGTTCGATGCTGGAGTAAGATTCATTTTCAAGATTGATTCTATGANGATGCTGGAGTAAGATTCATTTTCAAGATTGATTATGTGAGTGCATAGACTAGGTGATATTCCTTTGATGTCATCCAATGAATATCCTATTGCTTTCCTAAATCTCCACAATTCAGTCAAAAGTGATGTTAACTCATTTTCACTAAGTTCATTACTCACTATGACTGGGTATGTTGAGTTTGGTCCAAGAAAAGCGTACCTTAGTCCCTTAGGCAGTGGTTTCAGTTCCACACTTGGTGCCTTTAGTTCAGACCTGTCTTTGGAATTTTCAGAGTTCATTGAAGCTTGGGTAGTCTTTTGATTCAGTTCTTTTTCGAGACCAAGTTCTTTGGCAGCTGAGAATACTTGTTTTTTTGGATTTCAGATATCTTCAAATGGTTCTCTGGACTCCACTGGTATTTGCGAATCCAAAATCCTCTTATACTCCAGACTTTCTCCTCGTAGGTCCCCTTTGTTCCCATTCTTGGTCAATGCAATTTGGAGGTCGTCTTCCAGACCAATTTCTTCCAGGAATTCATCGGTGAGTTGATCAAACTCTTCCATGTAGAAGACTTCTCCTCCGGAAGCTGGTTTCCGCATGACTTCTTGAATGTCGAAAGTCATATTCAACTCCTTGCCCATATTGAGCTGGATCTTTCCTTTATGAACGTCTATGACTGCTCTAGCAGTGGCCAAGAATGGTCTACCTAAAATCAGAGGGTCTCTGGGTTCTTCACTCATGTCCAGGACCACAAAGTCAGTTGGTATTTCAGCTACTCCAACCCGTACGGGTAGATCTTCAAGGATTCCATGTGGGATTCGGACATATCGGTCTGCAAGTACAAAGATATGTTGCAAGGCTTGAAGTTTCTGAAACCCAGCCTTCTTGCAACTAACAGGGGCATGAGGCTTATTGAAGCTCCTAGGTCACACAAGCATTTTTCGAAAGACAAAGGTCCAAGTGAGAAAGGTAAAGTGAATGATCCTGGGTCTACTAGCTTCTTTGGGGTAGAGGTCCTTGTGATGATCGTACTGCATTCCTCACTCAGAACTACCAGTCCCTGAATCTCCTTTCCTCTCTTTGTAATAGCGTCCTTCAGGAACTTTTTGTATGGAGGCATCAAAGTGATTGCGTCGAGAAGAGGTACCTTGATCTCAGTATCCTTCATGTATTTCTCAAAAACGCTTTTGTACTTTGCCATGATTTCTTTCTTGAATCTAGAGGGGAAAGGTAATCGTGGAATATATTGTGGTGGAATGAAAGGTGTGGCTTTTGTTGCAGGTGGTTGTTCATCAAGAGGTGGTTCTGTGATCACTTCTGGTGGATGCTGCAATGGCTTATGTGTATCAGTTATTACAAGTTCTTCTTCTTCAATTTCTTTCAAACATGACCCCGCCCCCAACTTGGACATCACTGACCTCAGTGATAATATTGTTCGTTCGTGGGGGTAACGCCTTCCCGCTGTAGAGATTAATGGCGTTCACATGAGCAACATCGTGGGGTTGGGATGTGAAGTCACAATGTAGAGTACCAGACGAAGAAGTAGAGTGGGATGCAGATATGCTTTCCAACAAAGAGATACGGGAAGCTAGGGCGTCTAGTTTGGTATAGACGTCACTAAATGAAGAGTCCAACTGAGTATGAAGGTCACAAAACTTTTTGGATGTATCTTGCATAGCAGACTCCTGACCCTTTAGAAGTTGTTGAAGAAGAGTCTCAATGTGTGAAGAGGAAAGAGGAGGGGGTGGAAGATCAGATCGATCTCGTGGTGGGGCGGGGGCAAAGAAACCGCGGTTGTAAGCATAGGCGAGGAAGGGTCGAATGTCCTTCTAAGGTGGGGGGTATTTGAAGTACACGTTGTTGGAACCCCCATAGTTCTGTACATAGCACATCTCGTCACAATGTTGAGCGTTGGCAGTGTGAATCTGGAGGTTGTCTTCATCAGAGAGGAAGTGAAATTGATGTTGGTTACCCGGAGCAAGCTGTCCAATTTCTTATTCAGCGCTTGTATCACCTTCGTATTGCCATCAACATAGTCAGAAGGATCCCTAGGTGTTCGGTCGTAGTCATCACTGTATATCCCATCAGACTGGGCAAGGTTCTCAACCAACTCCCAGCCGTCATCAACACCTTTGTTGAGGAATCGTCTGTTTCTTGCAGTATCCAGCAGCATCTGTATCTTGGGTAAGGCACCTCTGTAGAGTGTGGTGAGCAAGGAAGCCTTGCCGAAACCGTGGTGGGGGCACTGCATAGTATAATTTTTAAAACGCTCCCACGCCTCAGAGAAGGTTTCAGAGGTCTTCTGTGCAAATCTGGAAATTTCATTCCTCAATCATGCCGTCCTTGAAGTTGAGAAGAACTTCGCAAGGAATGCCTTCTTGCAAGCATCCCATGTGGTGATTGAGTTCCTGTGGAGTGACTTCTCCCACTGATGTGCCTTCTCCCCCAATGAGAATGGGAAGAGGCGTAGCTTGAATGCATCTTCATTCACACCATTTATCTTCGTCAAATGCAGAACCTGTCGAACTCATCTAGGTGGTCAAGTGAGTCTTCCAAAGGTAACCCATTGAACCTGTTGCTCTGGACCATAGCAATAAGACTGTGCTTGATCTCGAAGTTGTTGTTCTGTATTGCAGGTGGATTGATTCCATGTATGACGGTGTGTGTGTTTTGGTTGTCACCAGTGATAGGCTAAGAATTTAATCCTAAACTAGTACTGCAGAGAACAGTTCAAAGTAGCACAACAAAGGGTATTGAATCCACATAGACCAGAATAGTACACGTTTTAGTTTCAGTTTCAAATCTAGCTAAAGAGAGAATAATAGATTGGTTGTGAATCAAAACAGTAAATTGAAAACGGTTTAAACTTATAATATAAAACGCTAGGTATTAGGGAAATTCGTAGGTATTTAGGTTTAAAATCAAGTTAACATGAAGGATTTAGATTGAAAATAGTTCTCAACATGAAAAACTAATATGGAATAATCTCCTCTCGGAGTATTAGACCCTATGCTCGAATTGCCAGAGACAAACTCTCGCCGTCTTTAAAACAATCCGTTCATGCATTGCAATCAGATTCATTTGTTCATAAGCATTTAAAAAAATACTCTCGCAAGTAAAAACACTTAATCATCTAAATTAGGTCAGGTTTCTAAATCAAATCTCTTTGTATTTATCAACCTATAATCATGAACTAGGTGATCAATCTAACATTCAAACCTAGTTTCCCTAGGAAACCCTAAAACCTAACTAGTGAACTACTCAGACATTGCAAAGCATGGACAATACAAAACCAGAGAAGAACACATAATTAAAATAGAATAGATATAAAATAGGGTTCATAAATCTTCTCCACAAAGGTTCAGAATTCTTCTCCCAGAAAAAACTTAGAATAATAAAATAAAGCTTTGGTTCTAAAAACCTAAAACACCTTGTATTTATAGGCTAAAAAGAAAAATAACTGAAATAGAAAAATTGGGGTAAACTTGAGGACTTGATTGAAAATTTTGGAAATTTTCTACTTATTCTCGGGTATTCCAGGAGCGTTTGCTCGATCGGGCACTTCTTTGTATTCCTGCGCGATGTTCTTCTGCAAGCCAACTTGACCAGTCTTAAGTAAAATAGCCATAACTTTTGATTGCACCAATGGATCGACTTTAAACCACTTCCATATGAAAGCTAACTCACGTGGTTATCTTTTGTCAAAATTTCTGACCCTTCTGCTGGACTCTGCATCGGTGGGAACATCTTTAAACATTGCTAAACTTCTGACCCTTCTGCTGGACTCTGCATCTGCATATATCAATTTGCATCTATTTCGTGCAGAAATTTGTCTTTTTGTACCAAAATGATCCAAACACCTAGAAAACCTGTAAAAGATATCAAATTGCAAGGAAAACACTTGGATAACGCTTAATAGCAAACATAAATGCTCACTAGCGTTAAAACCGAGTAATATCAACCAGCACCAATGGTGTTCTTGTTTTCGCGTTCAATGTTGTCTGCCATGTTGAGGTTCAACCTTCTCAAATGTTCCAGACGTTCGTGTTCACGTCTCGCCCGAGAGTGTTCTCGTTCAAGAGCTCTGATGTCGTTTACGAATGGAAGCAAGTCAGTTGGTCATCTGCTTCTCAAGTTTATACACTGCTAAGCAGGTACCTGAAAACAAAGCAATAAAGGTAGACTGGTAAGTAAAAACGTAAAATAAATGCTTGATCTGATAAGATCCAAAATCCAGACTGTAGTAACAAATCCCAAATGGCAACAGCACCAAATTGATAGTAGGATCTTAGTCCTATAAGGGCTATCAATCAACCCATCGTTGTAGTATGGGCTTTTATGTCAATCCATAATCGGAGCGTACTAAGCAATGAGGATGTGTTGGATGCTTTAAAGTCAAGCTGATGTTAAAAGGGTTTTGGATGCTAAAAGGTCCTAAGTGCAACGAAAGTAAGAAGACATAAAAACAGAAAAAGGCTTTAAACACTTTGGATGCAAAACAGAGTAAATGCGAGAAAAGGTAAAACGTGCAATCAATGGTAATGTCGTTCCTGAAGACAAAGGGTAATTGACTTGGCAATCCATCCTAGGCTACCTAAGTACCTAACATACCTCAAACAATGAGCTGACCCCTAGAAATTAGCTCTACTAACAATCAATTCCAATGTCTTGGCAACCAATCACAAGCAAAGCAATCACAGACTCAACTGTCGTCATAGACGGCGACTACCTAGCAAGCATTAACCTCTACTACCCTAGCTAACTCGTTTCCCACATCTATTCACGGAGAAAGGGAAACAAATCTCTGAAACCCCGTCGGTCCGGTCACCTACAAATACTCACCTCTCGGTGTTGTAGGGCCTAACGGCGGGCCTCCATCCCTCTCGGGTAAGAGTAAAGTCAGCATTAAGCTGAGAAGGTCCAGAAGGGATCTAAAAACCAAACAACTTAGGTACCTAGACCAACCCAGAACATCAACCCTTGTATACCCCCATCCTCAGGAACTTGGATGACTACTCACTACTCATGGGAGTANCTTAAACATAAAGATCTATGAAGAACAACAAGAACACAAACCCATAAATGAAGAACAGCAACAAAAAAGTAAACTTAAAACATAAGCTTAAAACTTAAAACAAAAATCAAGATGGAAAAACTAAAGAACAACCTAAAGCTAAGCAAGGAAACAAAGTAAAAACAGTAGATTAACTTGAAACTTAAAAGAAGTCTGGTTTTTACACCAAGATCATGAAGAACAAACTAAGAAATGAAAAACCTAAGACAAAAACTAAAAAGGAAAGAAAAACTAAGCTTGTTGCAAATGGAGGCGAATTAGAGTTTTTATAGTGTTCAGAGAAAATCCCTAATTCGCACTATAGACAAAATGCTAATCATTGTCTTGGATCTTGGGCCTTACTTCAGGTGGTATTCGGATCCGAGTTGGTCGGGTCAGAGCGTGTTTGCCTTCGGGTGGTTGAATGCAAAAATCGATCTGGACTAAAGGGTGCTTGTTTGGGATCGATCCAGCTTCGTTGCGTCCAAACTTTGCCTGAGGATGGGATTGATCCTGGCATTGAGTGCCTGAGATCGATCCCAATATAGCTGAGATCGATCTCGTGTGTTCTCTTCTTAGTCCAACTTTATCTTTGTGCACTTCCTTAGCTTTGTTTGAGATTTCATCATGAACTCTAAAAGAGTGAAAGGGGGATTGATCTTGTTTTGTTGTTGAACCGCCTGAGATCGATCTGGTTTTGTTGCGGGATCAATCTGGAGTGTTGTTGGGATCGATCTGCATTGAGTTAAGATCGATCCCGAAGGTGCTGAGTGGGATCGATCTTGTTTGGTTGCCGGATTGCCTGAGATCGATCTTGCATTGAGTTGGGATCGATCCTGCAGGTGCTTAGAGGTAAGTTCAGTCCAATCCAATGTTGAGTGCTGAGTGCTAAGTCCATTCGACGTCAAGTGCTGTTTTTTCTGAAATTTCTCAAATCCTTCCCAAAAACACCTGAAAGTCCTGAAAAACCTCCAAAATGCGTGCATATGCAAATTCTAATGCAAAAGTCCTGAAAACACTAAACTTAGTGAAATCGACCATAAATGTGATGTATGCACGATTTTAGACCTCAGAATTGATGCTAATTGATAAGTAAAAACCGTGAAAATTCAGAGTCATCACTCTCCTTCTATGGTAAGTTCCGACTTTTACATTGAACTCAGGTTTTGATTTTTCTTTTAGTCTGGTCATATTCTTTATCTTGGATTTATTTTCTCACCGGGAAGGTGTGAAGTAAGTCTGGGGGAGGGTTTATAGCTACTAATCGTGTTTTGTGTCTTTTTGGATGTTTCATCATTTTGGTGAATTTTTTCAAAAAACTTTTGTTTTTGATTTAGTCATGTCTAGTCGAGTCGAATGAATAATGACCAGAATATGTGATGATAACCAGCCTAATGTGAGTATAGTATTGATCTTTTTAGACTATTGGCCTAGATTTAGCTGCTATGTTTAGGATTGGAACCCCATTGCTGATTGTTTTGCTTCTGAAAGTCCGAGTCTTTTGGATTGTTGATGATTTGATGCTAGCTTTGCCTTGATAAGACTTAATTTGAACTAAATTTCTCTCGCTTATTGTTGTAAGATAATTTGAAAGCTAAGTGCCTTGCTCTTCAATGTTCTGTAAAACCGACAAGTTCTTACAGTATGATCTGGATCCTTTCTCTCTCTCCCTTGAGAAAATAAAAAACGGTTCAGAAAAAAGATTGAAAGCGTGACCTAGAAGTCCGTAGTCAACCCTAGCGAGAAGACTGGTCAAGCTGTCTCGCATAAGAAGCATGTGCAGAGTGTGAAAAAGAGATCGATCGATCCAGAAAGTGATTGAACGATCCGAAATTCTTGGAAACTTACGCAAATACTGATCGATCGATCTGGTATTGGATCGATCGATCTGGTTTTGGATCGATCGATCTGGTTTTGGATCGATCGATCCGGTTTTGGATCGATCGATCCGGTTTTGGATCGATCGATCCAAAAATCTGTTTTGCACAATTTTTACACGAAAATTATATTTTGCCCAATTTTTGCACGGAAGGTCCCCAAAAGATTTCCTTTTCTCCAGATTTCTTTTTTCCCCTCTAAATAGGAAATTAAGACTTATTTTTAGGTAAACCTTTATTCAACCTTTATTTTTGTACATAATCTTCAACGTTGTAGTTCTTCTTTTTCTCTAAGGGAGACAGGATCCAAACCCTAACTTCTCTTGGAGAAGATTTCTGAACCCTCTTGTATTTATTTTATGCAATTGTTTTCTTTTACTATTGAATCTATGATGCTTGTTTCTTTTAACATGTTTTAATAGTTTCATAGTTAGGTTTTAGGGTTTCCCAAGGAAAGCAAGATTTGATAGTTAGAGTTTGACATAATGGACTGAATTTGTTAGGTTCTTAGTCTAGATTTGTTTCTCATGCTTGAATTAAACTAGCCACTTAGTTCATGATAGTAGGTTAATAAATACAAATGAATTTGGTTTATTTAATCTGACATAGTCTAGATGATTAAGTGTCTCTGATTGCGGGAGTATTGTCTTTGATTCTTATGAACATATCGAATCTGTAATCACTACATGATTTAACTGTCTAAATCTTAGGGATCTAAGATTTCGGGAGAAGGTTAGTCTTTAATTGTTTATAGCAATTTTATCGTAGGGATCTAATACTTGGGAGGAGATTAGTCTATTGTCGTCTTTTGAGTTGGGAACTATTTTCATTTGTTAGTCCTATTCGTCAACCTGAACTTCAGACCTGAATACCTTTGAAATTTTCCTAATGTCTAGCGTTTTTGCTATTTGTTTTATAATCATCTTTATTTTATCGTTATTGCCAAACAACCATCTTTTTACTGTCTTAGCTAGAATCAAGATTTAACTGAAAGCCGTACTTTCTGGTCTCTATGGGATTCGACCCTTTACTATACTATAGTGATATTTTCTATGCAGTGTAGTTTTAGGAATTAAAACCTGAACCTATCAAGAACCAAAGTTATGGAACGTTTGTCAAAGTCACGATGTATGTTGACTCTCCTCAAGTTAGTTGAGGAATCAATAGAAGACTTTGAGTCATTCAAGTGTCTTATCACACTAAACTGTTTCACTAATATACTACCAGTTCATCAATATATGTTTAATTTGCTTTTCTTTTGTTTTCATAATCTGAGTCATGTGTTGACTATTTTGTATGCACTTCATGATTTATCCGATGATGCTTTTTTATGTTGTAACAACTTAGTCTTAATGAAAACTTGGCGCACAAAAACAAATAATTTTAAACTATTAAGATTAAATTATAATTTCTCTTAAAACTAAACTATAACTCCTTCAACACTAATCATGAACTTTAACTCAAATTAAAAACTTTTAGTTTTAAAATTTTAAAATATGATTTTATGTTTGTAATATTTTTAAAACAAAAAATTTAATGGTATTTTTAAATAATTGAAAATGCATGATATATATGTTGTACAAACTAATTTTGATGTTATTTGATAGATTTTTCTAATAAAAATAAATCTACATCTTTTAATTAAATATACATAAAATCTACCCATGAATATTTTCATTCGTCTCGATTTTATTTTACGATAATTATGAATACATACATTGAACTATTTGAGAAGTTACCTCGCAAGTAAAGCGACTATACCAAGGTATTTTGTACTAGTGGTTGATGCCAATGACGGAGTTAAGATTTTTTTTTTTGGGAAAAAAAATTTAAAATAAAATATACTTTATAAAATTGTTATAATTTTGTCTACATATATACTCTAAATTTACTCATACTTTTAAAAAATATTTTATCATAGTTTTATTCATTCAAACTCTAAGTTAATTTTTTCGATGTAACAAACTGGACGATCATTAAGAAACTGATCACCAATACAATTTCTTAATATTTTATTCACAAACTTCATTCATAAAAAACATCTTTTGATGGTTGGAGTAACATGTAAATTCAAGAATTAAATAAAAACTCAAAATTTTTTGATTAACCTTTCCAAATCAGAATTAGATGAAGAATAAAAATTTAGAAAACAAAAGGTAACCTAAATATCTATTAATCATATTAAATGAAAAATAACTAAATCAAATTTTAGAATAAGATATTTTATGGAAAAGTCCCCAACTTTAAAGAAACAATTCAAATATTTTAGTTATATTATATGGGAAAATCCCTAACTTTTAAAAAATAATTCAAATATTTTAGTTAATTTTTTAAAAGTGTAATTATTTATTTAGGTGGATATGTAATTATAACTAAAAATTATTTAGATCTTTTTGTCTAAGTTATAGATTATAAATTTTAATGTAATGTTTCCTTGTTGTTTTATAAAAAAACCATAAATAAACAATCACATATATTTATTATAAATTTAAAGGGGTATAATAAAAACATTTAATAGAATTACACTAGACTTTAAAAAAATTAGGGGTGGCACATGTCCCACCCAATGGCAACATATCTTTGCTTTTGGTTAAGAACTCTTTTGAGTGTTTAAAGTCATTAATTCAAATCTTTTGAGAGGAGTGATTTATGTCTTAAATATATATTATCAACGGTTGGCTCTAGACACCACTCCAGACACTAGGGAAGATCATGAGGCTAAGGTCCGGAACTTCTAAAATTTAAATAAAAAAATAAGGTAAACTATAGGAATATGTACCAAAGGTTGATAGGAAGGTGCAACAATACTTGAATATAGTCCTTATGAAATAAGAAAGCTAATTCTTTATAATCACGCAAAAAGCTAATTACAGACAAATAAAACATACTCTCACGCATTATTACAAGGAAAAAAACAGTCACATGCATCTCTTATTAGACACAATTATAAATAGTGTAGTATTGTACATATGGATTGTTTTTTTATGGATTGTTTTTTTTTTTATAAACGTGGAAAATTTGAGCCTTTGGCTTATAATCTTCTCAGGTGGCTGGAGCCAGCCGTTGATAATATCTATTTAAGGCGTAAATCACTCCTCCCAAGGAGTTTGAAGTAGTGATCTTGAACACTCCAAAGAGTGTCTCAACCACTAGACCATAGTCACTTGGTTTATACATATGGATTGTTAATAACTGTTGAATCAAGACTTAACAATTAGGTTTAGGTCTTTGATTATGTGGGTAAAAGCTCAGAAGAATTTCATATATCTTTAAGGAATAATTACATGGGTCTTTATAGTGAAAATACATGCTTAAAACCCTAATTACATTAACTAAACCTAATGGGCCACGAGCTGGAAGGCCCAGCTCGTCAGATCGGCCCATCTTGGTCTTGCTCTCCTGGGCCCTTTTCTCCTCATCAAGTCGTCGTCCAGCTGAGCCTTGAGTCGAAATGGGCTTTTAGGGCAGGTGCTACACCTGGTATCAACAGTTAGTCCCCCCAGGTCGGCGATGGATTCATAAATCGACGATTGATCTTCTAAAATAAAGTTCATTTCGGCTGAAGTGCATTAAATTCTTCGTAGGCTTTATCGAATCGTTTTCATAGGCTTAACCGAATAGTCTTCATAGGGGGAAACCAAAAGGTCACGCCCTTACAGTTTCCCACGCGCAATCATTACGCGCCTCGGCAACCGCCGTCTCCTCGGGGTATAAATACCCCCTCATTCTTCATTCTAAAATTTCACATCTTAGAATTTCTTTGCAGGTATAATCGCTCTCCCTTCTCTCTTCTTTCTCTCTCTAGAATTTCAATTCCGACCTGCAATCAATGAACATGGATCAAATTTGATCCAATCTGCTCCGGGGAGCTCGGACGCCTCTGCTGCGGCCCATCATGCAACTCCATCAATGCCGAGGGGTTAGTTGTTCCTTCAGAGCAACTTTTACAGTTTTCTTAGGATTGGGGTCAGCCTGTTTTGTACCTCTTGTGTTCCTTTGGGGTAGCTGTCGTGTTTTCTTAGGATTAGGATATGACTTGTATGTCGGCATTTTGCTTTTACTTTTTAGAGGATATATGTTTCCAGATTTGCACATATGTTAGGTCGTCGTTGCTGTTTTCGCAAACCTTGTAAGACTTGTCTTTTGATAAAAGAAATAGAGCTCGAGCTCGGTGCGTTTTGCATAATATTTTGTTCAACGAGTTGTAGCTGTAATAAGCACGTCGGTTATTTGCCTTGCTTTTGTTTTAAAATATGCTAAGTTATAAATAGAAATTTCTCTAATCCTTGTGCGAACTGAAAAACTACTCGATCAAAAGCCCGAAGGAGACGACCTGCAGATTGTCTCTTTTGACAATTGATCTGTGAACGAAAACTGTAGTTTCGTTGATACTCTCGGTAGGAGTACGCGAGCCAGAGCTCGACATTTTCTTAATAGAGACTGTAGCTTGAACATTGTGACTTTGCACCTGTTCAGTACTCGTCTTTAGGAGTACGCGAGATGGACCTCGGCTTTTCAAAGGGTCTTTGGAGCCAAGACGAGAAAACTTTGATCTCGCTGACATCCCTATATTTTCACAGGGTATGTGCGAGTTATAACTCGGCTTTAGTTTGTGGTTTTTTATCGCAAAGGTGCAGTTGGTACATCCGTGTATGCAGAAATGTAAAAGACACCGAGACTGACTCAAGAGATCGGTATATGGTTTTGGGAAAAAATATTTTTATTAAGTGAAATAGCTGCATCCAGTGGGTTACCTACGTATCCTGTAAATAGGGATCAAGCCAGGTCGAAGTTCACGGTACAAAGAAACCTAAGAATAAAATCTCTTAAGCTTGGTGGCGTTCCAGTTGTTCGGGGTCGGCTTTCCATCCATAGACTTCAGTTCGTATACTCCAGGTTTGATTATCTTGGAAATTTTGTATGGGCCTTCCCACTAAGCTCCCAGTTTACCAGCGTTCACTTCGGCAGTATTTGCGTAGGTCATTCGTAACACTAAGTCTCCTTCTTCGAATCGTCTCTGCTTGACTCCTTTGTTGTAGTATCTTCTCGTCGTTTGCTGGTAGGCATGTATCCGATAAAGCGCTCTATCTCGGACTTCTTCGATGTCGTTGAGTGAATCAAGGAGCATGGCGTCATTAACTGCTTCGTTCTCTGGCAACGTTTTTTGGCGCAAATTGAATACAACTACTTTGGATAGTGCTAAAGCTTTGATACCATGGGCCAAGGAAAAAGGTGTCTGATTGGTGGACTGTCGAGGTGTGGTTCGGTAGGACCATAAGACGCCATCTAGTTCGTCGACCCAACTTCTGCTTTTTGAATCGAGTCTTTTCTTTAGTCCGTCGACTATGGATTTGTTAATGGCCTCGGCTTATCCATTTGCTTGCGGGTACTTCGGCGTAGAGTGGTTTAGCCGGATCTTCCACCTGTAACACGGACAATAAATAGATAATTAGTATAAATCTACGTGTATGTCGAGGCTGTGGCTGGTTTGTCATCCACCTGTCGCAAAAAGCCTGCACTGTTTCTGCACAGAAGTTAGTGCCGTTATCCATCATGATCTCGTACGGGATGCCATGTCGGCATGTTATGTTTTTCCAAATGAAGTCTTGTACCTGCAATGCTCACAGAAAATTCGGGGTCGTTAACGACCCTGTGCGTAGGAATCATCTTACCGATTTAGAAGTATGTGGTATTTAGACATGAAACCTGTTTAGCTTTGACAAATGTATATGATTCGGCTTCGACCCACTTGGTGAAGTAGTCAGTCATAACCAGTAGGAATTTGTGCTTATTCGTTCCTTTTGGGAAAGGTCCGACGACGTCCATCCCCCACTTCATGAATGGATAGGGATTGGCAGATGCATTTAACGGTTCGGTAGGTGCGTGGTTAGTCGGTCCATGTCGTTGGCATATCTCGCATTGTTTGGCATATTCTTAACTATCGTGTAGCATTGTGGGCCAATAGTGTGCGTGCTTTTTTATTCGTAATACCAGGTAGCGTCCGCTTGAGTGACTTCCACCTGCGCCTTCATGAAGTTCGGCTAGTACCTTTTGCACATCGTCCCCCAAGATGAATAGTAGTGGGACTCCTGATGCGGACCGCTTGTAGAGTTGCTCATCGATGGCGGTGTATCTTGCTGGCTTGACTCGAAGTCGCCGTGCTGCCCATTTATCATCGGGAATTTTTCCTCTAAGGATGTGTTCCTTTATTTCGGCTCTCAAGTCGGGTGTGTCATGTTGGTCCTGTTCAGCTTTGAAAGATACCAGCTCGTCAATGGCATTAGACATTGCGGTGGTAATACTTGGTGAGGTTAAGTACTCCATCAGGATGGTCCTTTTTAGCTCCAGCTCGTTTGTTGAAGCCAAGTTGGCTAGAGTGTCGGCAAGCGTGTTCTCATTTCGTAGAATCTTGGTTAGCTCGAAGCTTTTGAAACAGCTGGCCAGTTCTTGGACCATTTGGTGGTATTGTAGCATCCTCTCGTATTTTGCTGTGTATTCTCCGCTAAATTGGCTAGTGACGAGCTGGGATTCGCAGAAAGCGTGTATTTATGAAGCGATAAGGTTCTTTGCTAGTCGTAGACCTGCCAGTAGGGCTTCATACTCAGCTTCGTTATTGGATGCTTCAAACTTGATCATGAAGGCTTGTTCGAGCACCTCGCCAGTTGGTGATTCGAGTCTGACACCTGCACCTGATCCTTGTTTTCTTTGTGAACCGTCTACATAAAGATTCCATATGCTTGGTGAAGGTGCGACATGTGCCTCGGGTGGTATTTCTGCAACAAAATCTGCAAGCACCTGGGACTTTGAATATGTTCGATTCCGATACTCTATGTCATATTCGCTGAGCTCAACCGCCCATTTGGTCAACCTTCCAGACTGGTTCGGGCTATAAAGGATAGTGCGTAGTGGTTGGTTGCTGAGTACAACAATAGTGTGTGACTGAAAATAAGGTCGTAGTTTCCGAGCTGCGGATACTACTGCTAGTGCTATCTTTTTGATGGAAGGATATCGCGTCTCGGCGCCGTTTAGTGACTTGCTGAAATAAAAAATCGGCTTCTGTTCCCCCTGGCTTTCCTTGACTAGGACACCGCTAACTACATCTTCGGATACTGCAACGTAAAGGTATATGATCTGGCCGTCTTCTGGCTTTGTGAGTACATGAGGTGTGGTTAGGTATGTTTTGAGTTCGTCGAATGCGACCTGGCACTTTTCATCCCACTCAAAACATTTGTTTGCTTTGAGCATTTAGTAGAACGGCAAGCTCTTATCGGTGGACTGTGAGATAAATCTGTTTAATGCGGCAATACGACCTGTGAGATTTTGTACCTCTTTCCTCGTCTGTGGTGCTGGTAGGTTTAGGATAGCTCCGATCTGTTTGGGGTTTGCTTTGATCCCTCTTTTGGTGACGATGTACCCTAAGAATTCGCCAGACGTGACTCCGAAGGTACACTTGGCCGAGTTCAGTTTCATACCGTATAGATTCAATGTTTCGAAGCATTTCGTCAGATGGCCGACGTGATCCTTGGCCCTTTCCGATTTGACGAGCATATCATCAATATAGACTTCCATTGACTTGCTGATCTCTTCCGCAAACATCTTGTTGACGAAGCGTTGGTACGTTGCTCCTGCATTTTTTACCCAAAGGGCATTACCTTGTAGCAATAGATTCCTCTGTCCGTAATAAAGGGGGTTTTCTCCCGATCTCCTTGGTGCATCATGATCTGGTTGTATCCTGAAAAAAGCATCCATAAACGTTAGGAGCTCATTGCCTGCTGTAGCCTCGACTAGTCTGTCTATGTGATGTAGGGGAAGCTGTCCTTGGGACATGCTTTGTTGAGGTCGATGAAGTCGACGCATACGCGCCATTTGCCGTTTTTCTTTTTAACGACTACGAGATTGGCTAGCCATTCTGGATACTTCACTTTGGCGATCGAGCCGGCCTTCAGGAGTTTCTCTACTTCTTCGTTACCTGCTTGTGATTGTTCTGTTCCAAGTTTGCGATTTTTTTTCTTTATCGGTTTGTAGCTTGGGTCCACGTTTAGTTCATGGCAGGTGATTGACGGGTCGATTCCCTTCATATCGTCCATGGTCCAAGCGAAGGTTCCTGCATTCTTTTTTAGTAGCTTGATTAGCTTGGTTTTAATGGCTTCGTCCAGCTCCTTCCCGATTCCTATGGTTCGATCTGGATATTCGGCGCATATACTGATTTGCTCGACTTTATCAAGTTCTGGTGTGAAGTCGTAGGTCGACGCTGGGCTCGCCGTTCTGTCTGACACTTGCAACGTTCGTGTCCGATGATCTGTTAGGAAGCAAGTCCGAGCTACACGTTGATTTCCTATGATTGTCCATGTTCCTCTTTCAATTGGGAACTTGATGCATTGGTGGTAGGTTGATACTGCGGCCTTCATGGAGTAAAGCCATGGCGTTCCCAGGATTACGTTGAACGCCGAGTCCTGTTCCATTACAACAAATTTAACCATTTGGGTGGAGCCTCTGGCCTGGACGGGCAATTTGATTGTTCCGGCAGAAGAGACAGTTTTGCTGCTAAAACCCGTGAGTGTCCTGCTGCCATCCTTGATCAGGTTTGCGCTGACTCCCATGTTGTCTAACATCCTCTTAAAGATGATATCGACTGAGCTACCCGTGTCGATAAGGATTCTCGGTACCTCCGTGTTTGCAATGACCACCTTGATGACTAGGAAGTCGTTGTGAGGTTGACTTAGGCCTTTCAGGTTGGCATCGCGGAACTCGAGTGGTGAAGAGGTCGGTACTATGTCAGTGCGTTCCTTTTGCGCAGTTGCAGCTCGTCGTTCTGAATTTCGGATAGATAGTATGGAGTTGTTGCACGAGACTACTCCTCCCATAATTACGTTGACTCACCGTCTAGGTAATGAACCTTCTGTAGCTCGGTCGTCAGGGCTACGATCTCTCGTTCGAGTAGGAGGTGCCATATCGTCGCTAGTGTGTGAACTTTTTTCCCGAACCGTACTGACTTGGTGGGCCTTATCCTTGTCTTTATCCTTCGTAGATGAGTTGTGCCACGTGTTTCCACCTCGTCGTCTATCATTGCTCCGGTTCCTGCTGGTATTGATTTCACCTTCCTGGAACTTTCGTAAAAGGAGGGCTTGAAGGTGTCGGCACTCTGCGGTTTTATGTCCGGTTCATTTGTGGAAATTACAGTAGGCCTCTGGGTCATTATCGGAAGGTGGGGGCTGGTCGGTGCTTTTTTCGCTGTTTGTGGTTGCGTAAGTGGCGCGTCCTCGCCTATCTCTCGAGTAGTGTTGCCTTGGTTCCCGGGGGATTTCCTCCTTATCTTGGCTCGATCTAGTGTCGTGGTGCTTTTTAGACATCGCGACATGCTCTTCTTCTATCTCGATGAATTTGTTGGCTCGGTGGAGCGC
>OVBE01005852.1:0-20929 GCA_900406425.1 Iberis pinnata
GAAAATTTCCTCATGAAATATGACATGTCTTGAAACAGAAATAGCATGTGTCTCTAAATCTAATAATTTGTACCCCTTATAACTAAGAGGATAACCCAAAAACACACAAGCTTTAGCTCTAGGTTCAAATTTTGTTCTATGTTTAACAGAGGTAGAAGCATAACAAAGACAGCCAAACACCCTTAACCCAAGATAATCAGGAACCTTTCCAGTTAAAACTTCATAAGGACTTTTGTTTTCTAAAACTGGAGTAGGAAGCCTATTGATCAAAAAAACTGCAGTTAACACACAATCACCCCAAAACTCTAATGGTATATTCGATTGAAATAGAAGAGATCTAGCCACATTCAAAATATGCTAATGCTTTCTCTCTACTACAGAATTTTGTTCAAGAGTTTCAGGACATGAATGATATGCAACAATTCCTTTTAAAGCAAACAAATCAAGAAACTTCAATTCATGAGCATTATCAGATCTTACAGCCTTTATCTTTGTATTATATTGAGTCTCAACCATAGTAATGAAAGCAGGAAAAACTTGTAAAACATCTGATTTGTTTTTCAAAAGATAAATCCATGTGGCCCTACTATGATCATCTACTATGGTTAAAAAGTATTTGAAACCATCAGTAGTAGCAATAGAAAAAGGACCCCAAGTATCTATATGAACCAAATCAAAGATATTTTCACAAATGTTTTGTCTAGATTGAAAACTCAAACGCTTTTGCTTAGATAAATGACAAACATGACAAGGAGCAGAATGATTTTTATTATTAGAACTTGAAACTTTCATGTTTAACAAATCAGTCATAGAATCAAGTTTAGATGAAGAAAGATGACCTAATCTTGTATGCCAAACAGTAGAATCAACTATAGAGCTAAGACAAGAGGCAGTACCTTGTAAAGCAATAGAACATGCTAAATTATCAAATTTTAAAACATATAAATTGCCAATTTGACTACCTTGACCAATCATCAACTCCTTTGTAAGATCCTGGACAAAACAATCAGTGGAGGTGAAACTGACTTGGGAATTCAGAGTCTTAGTTAACACACTGACACTAATCAGATTAAAGTTGAATTCAGGAATATAAAGCACTTGATGCAGAGAGAGAGCATCAGTCAAACGAATGAAACCAATCCCCACTATCCTAACTGTATAACCATTAGGTAGGGTGACAAAAGTGTTATCTAAAGATTGAAATTATGAAAAAAGATTCTTATTATGAGTAACATGATGAGTAGCACCAGAATCAACTACCCAATCTATTAGAGACACTGCTTTTTCTGTAGATATAGAAGAAATTAACATGTCATAGTAAGATTTTGAATATAGATCCAGAAATGTACCTGAAACCTGTGAGATAACAGGTACTGAATTTGAAGTCGAAGCAGTAGACTGATCAGATACAGCATTAACAGATGAAGAATGAAGTTTGGAACTAAGATAAGCAATCATAGTCTGAATCTGGTCTGAAGACATCACAGGATTATTTCCTTCAACAACTGTAGATTCTTTGGTTTGACTATTCTGTGGAGAAGAAACTAAGTTTGTGTTCCCAACAACGTTCTGCTTCTTCCACTTAGAGACATAACCAGGAGGATATCCATGTAATTTGTAACATTTTTCCACTGTATGACCCCCTTTGTGACAGTGAGAACATTTTGGACCTTTCTGATTAGCATTGGTGACTAATGTGACTTGAGTGTTGTCCAAAACTGGCTGAGTGGAAACAGATTGTGTTTGAACTTGATGCAGCTGGTGTAAGATGAGGCTTGGCATTGGTATCACCTACAATGCGTTGACTTTCCTCTTGATCAAGCATGTTATAGATTTCTGTCAATCCAGGTCTTGGTTTCATGTTAAGAATTTGTCCTCAGATATTAGCAAAATTATCATTTAATCCCATCAGAAATTGAATTATTTTACTTGTTTCTGCATCATCCATCAGTTCTTTAACATGATCACAATGACACTTCTTAGCTATGTGTAGCTTAGTATTAGCCAATTGTTCCCATAATGTCTTCTTCTTAGTATAATAGGTTGACAAATCTAGATTGCCTTGCTTAAGAGTTGCAACAGATTGTTCCAATTGATACTTTCTTGGTAGATTACTAATCTTAAACCTAACAGAAAGATCAGACCACATTTCTACCGCATCTTCATAATACAATATACTATCGTATATCTCTTGGCAAACAACATTCAAGATCCATGCCTTAACCATACTATTGCATCGAGACCAAATCTTAAACATATCATCAGTTGGATCAGGCCTAAATAACGTTCCATCAACAAAACTCAGCTTGTTTGTAGCTTCCAAACTCATTCTCATAGCAATGGACCAGTTGTTATAATTTGTTTCATCTAATCTATGAGCAACGATTGATAAACCTGGATGATCGGAAGAATGTAGGAAGAATGGACTATGTATATTGTCATATAGTTCCATTTTAGAGCCATGGCCATCCGATCTACCACGCGAAGACGAGTTCTGTTGAGGTGAAGTTGTTTTGATGCCGTTATTGTCAAGATAAGAAAATCGGTTGTCATTGAGAGGCGAAGGACTTCGAGCTTTCATCTTCTTCGTTTGCTTCACCATTGTTTATGGAATCGATGAAATCAATTGAAGAAGAAAAGAAAGGAAGATGAAGATATTTCGCGAGCTCAGAAGAAAGTGAAATCAGCTCCAAATCACAAATTAATCGGATCAGAAGAATGAGAATGAAGAGGAGAAGAAGAAATCGAAGGAATCGAAGAGAATGGAGAAGAAATCAGAGAGGCGGAAGCAAAAATTGCTCTGATACCATTTTAGTGAAAATAGTTCAAGAGAAAACATTGTGTAAACTCTGATTCTCCATTAATGAACAAATGTGCCGTTACAATTCCTTTTAACAGAAAAAATAACCAATACATATACAAGACTAAACCAGAATTTACAACAATAATTAAACCAGAATAAACCGAACAATTCCAGAGCCCTTAACCAATCTCAATCCTAATAGAACCGACGAAATATTCGGTTTCAAATTCGGACTGAATTGTGAAATTACCGAATGGATATCAAAATCCATAATCTAGATAACTGGAACTGAATCCAAACCGAACCGAATTACTCGAATTAACCGAACTTTACAAAAATATAAAATATTTTTATTAAATATGAAAATAATATAATTACTTTTATAAAATATGAAAATAATAATTACTTATGTTTCTACTACACCATACTAATTAAAAATAATTTTTATTTTTATTAAAAAATTTTGGTTATCAAATAGAAATAGAGATACCTAAATGGATACCCAAACAAAATGAAATAATTAGTCAAATGGATATTAAAATCTATAGTCCAAATAACCAGAACAGAACCAAAATTTTAAGAACCGAACTTTAAAAATACCAAAGTGGATCCAAAATTCCTATATCTAAACTATCCAAAATCCGAAAAAATCGAACCGATCCGAATACTCGAACGCTCATCCCTAATAGCAATTAGTTATTAGATCGATATGTTGGCCCAACTGAAACTTATTTTAAATCGTGTCCTTGGAAGAAATGGCT
Source organism: Iberis pinnata (assembly GCA_900406425.1). Lineage (NCBI taxonomy): Eukaryota > Viridiplantae > Streptophyta > Magnoliopsida > Brassicales > Brassicaceae > Iberis > Iberis pinnata. Next base: position 3,565 of record OVBE01005852.1, read on the forward strand.
ACAAGTTATCACAACTAAGCAAGATTTAAAATTGTTGTTCTACATATGTTTTGGTCTTCAACTTACCGACATCGCCATAAACATATAGATACATTGTCGATTGTTAAATATTTAAGCGGTATCAAAGCAATGACCAAAAACAAACCTAGTTATAAGATTAGCTCTCGAGATGATAAGCAAATTGACCAAACACACACTTACTCTCTGATTCTACAAGTTTCTTTACCTTCATCTTCCTTTTGACCTCATGCTTCTCGATAAGTCTCTACGGTTTACTCTCTTCGGGTTGTTTCTTCTTTTGCTTCCCGATTCGTCTTCTTCTTCTGAAATACATATCATTTTCAACTACCAATCAAATGAAATCCGGTACAGGCTGGCCATTTTTCCCGAAAAATTCGAATCAAAATTGAGTTAAAATAATCTGAACCAAAAATTGAACCGTACTTCTAAATAACCCCAACGGTTTCTAAAGCATTTTAGTTCGGATATCTGAACCAAAACCTGATACTCGAAAACCGAATGTAGTTTGGATAATTCGTGTTTGGATTTTTTTGCGTAATTTTGGTTTTCGGTTTGAGTTATACGGATAATTCGGATTTAATCAGGTCTGAGACTCAAATTATCCAAATTATCTGAATAACCCGAACCAAAAATATGAACTATGCAACCAAAAATCAAAATTACCCGAACTGAAATAAATCTCAGTTCTATGTCTGAGTTTTGCTAACAAGAGAAAACTTGATCCCAAACTATTTGAACCAAATTTTGTTCTGTTCTTATTTGGATCTTATGTAACGAGGTCCGCTAGCTAAAATTTTTTTAATAGATCCTACTCGCATTTTCTAGTTTAAGCCAATGGAACTTGAATGGAGCATGAGGTTGAAACATACCATCACTAGTGTTATGGTTCAGAGACTGAGGAATGGTACATTGCTCAGAATCTGGCTCTCCATCAGAGTCAGATGCAACTGAATTATCCCCTGATTCTTCCATCGATGGATCCACAACTTCACTATCTGTAACATCTAGTAAAAGATTTACAAAGATGCTTTAGAGGAGTGATACTATGCAATGTTATTAACTAACTATTCATTATTTGGTACAGTGATACTAAGCAGCAATATTACTAACCTTCATCTTCATCATATTCTTGTACAGGTTCATCTTTTACTTTATTAGGAACAGCAAGAGATTCCATGGTTTTGGTATTATCTCTATGAACTTGTGCATTTCTTGCGGTTTCTTCTTGTTCTTTCTTTTCCATGTGGAACTTGTTAAGTTTCTCTTCAAACTCTTCTATGCATGCTTTGAGTTCTGGTTTCGCAAATTTCTTTCCCTGTTCAGATTCACAATTACATGTTAACTCAAATATAGCATAAGAAAGAAGTGAAGAAAACCAGACCTTATTGATAATGCTCCTAAAGTTCTCAGTCACTAAATCCTCTGCTAAAGCATGTTCATAAGACTTGAATGACTCGATAAGCTTTTTGATTCCTTTTTCTGTGAATGTAAGTAACGAAAGCGAATACGAAATGTATTCCCACTGTTTTGTATCTGCAAATCAAGATACTTTCTATTAAACCCACAACAGATCTACGAATATATCTCAATAAACCAAGCATACCTGTGACTCCATTAAACCTATTGCAAAGCTTCTCAACCAGAGCCTCCATTTGTTTGTCCTGGAAATGATCGAAGAGGATCAGATAAAGATCGAACGCAAGTCATACTAATCCTAATATCTAGAAGCTATATATATATATACCTTTTTGATAGAACCGATCAAGAACTGCATGACATTACAGAATGACTCTCTTTTCAGATTCCGGTTTGATAACTTTCCAAGTATATCAGGAAGTAGATTGTATATGGGATTTGATCCTGTGGTTGTTTAGAAGAAAAGAAGTTTAACTGTTAAATTTGATTTTGAAAGTTGAAGTAGCTCATGAAAATTAGATATTGCAATTGACCTTTTTTAGACAGTTCATGGAAAAAAAGCTTTGCGAGACTAGAGATCCTCTCAACATCATCTTCTATACAAATAGCCATTTCATTGATATGACCTTTCACCTGAAATCAACATAATCGTTATTGATGATATTCAAAGAGAGGAAAGCCAGAGAGATAAGGAGCCATACTTTCATCATATCGTTCAATATGAGATGTGAAAGAACCAAGACAGCATTTTTCCTGACAGAAACTGAAGTATCTCGCAACCTCGCATACATATTTTCTGTCCAAGGTTCTAAAAGATTTGGAAAACGAACTGCCAAGTCTCCTAGGGAAAGGGTGCAATTTGACCGCACAACTTCAGATGGAGCATTTTCAACAACTGTGAAGAGAAGCTGGAGATTGGATTCACTGGCATACATTTGAGTTTCACACATAAGTTTAACTATAAATTTGATTTCGTAAAGGATAATGTGGATATGAAATAACTAAATAAGGACTTAAACTCACCAGAATTTAGCATCAATAATCATAAACCTGCATAATGCAAGCATCGCAGAAGCTTGTAGTTCTGGGTGCTGTAACAATGGAAACTCATGTTACAATACAAAAAGGAACATGAAAGCAAAAGCAGAGGAAACTAAAACAGAAGCTTATAACATCACACAAACTAACTACCTTTTGCAGTAGAGAAAAGTTTCTGCAAAGCTTTGAGAGAAAAGTTGCACAATCTCCAAGTAGATTCTTCTCTTTAGAGCCACCAGAAACAATTTCTCTCTCTGCTCTTTCAGAGAGTGTATCAAGAAGTGCATCAGCAGAGGCAGCAAGACCCAGCTCTGCATTTATGCTATTGTTCTGTAGAACAAAGAAAACATCCATGAGTTGCATAAAGCAAAAGTAACTCAATACAGTTGCAACATTTGTGCCACCAACTGCGTTTTACAGAAATCGATCTGTACCTCTTGGGTAACCTCAAGGTTCTCCTCGGTATTCTGATTTTCAGCTGCTGCTTTGTCCTTTTTAGTCTTCTGTCTCCGAATCTTCTGGATGCAGGATTCTACATACACCAACTGGTTCATGGCAATGTGACTGATAGCAAACAAGAATCTACTAAGTTTTGCCACTTGAACTGTTGTCAGAGTATCGACATTAGTATCATCGCCATCATTCTGTGCTTGATCTTGTCCAACTACATCAAATACAGTGCTCAGTGACTTTTTAATGATATTAGAAGCCAATGTTTCAGGAGTTGGATGGATCATGTATATGGCACTTATAGCTTTATCAGCAGCAGCATAATATATGTTTTCTGGAAGCCAGTTTCCAGTGATAAAGCTTTCAAGAATGCCAAACAATCGACTGCCATTGCTGAGCAATAACTTATTCCTATCTTCCTCAGAAAGCCGTTGAATAGCAGTGCAAGCAGTTCTGGCAAGTAGAGGTTCCACTTTTGCCCAACGGCCGAAGCCGATATCAATAATATCCTGAATGTGAGATCCAAGAATCCTAGAGGATGACTTTGCAGCCATGCAAAGGATGGATAGAGCCCCTCGGCTTTGCTCTGCAGTTGTACCATTGATGTTAAAGCAAAAGAAGTCCCATAGAGCGGAAGTCTGCAAAGATTAAAAAAACCACAGGAACACTTGTTAGCAACGTAGCAGATGGAATCATACTCTTCTAGAAATAAGTTTCTCAAAAGAATCAGTAACAATTCTTATTGTTTAATAGTTGTTATTGACCGTGCATAAGCAGAGCAAAATTAGAAGAAACCTACCGTGCCGCTAGATATATCACCTTTTGACACTAAAGCATTAACTATAAACTCCAACGCAGCTTGATCTCCTATGTTTGAATCTATGGCAAGGTTCAACAGCTGTTTTGCTGTGTCAACTGGATTTTTCCTTATGTAGATTGAGATGAAGGCATTTTCCACAGCCTCATATATGGATTTATCCTGAGAAAAAGCCTACAGAAACAACAGAAAGGAAGGTTTTTAGCACAATGTATTTTAGGCATGCTAACTCAAAAATGACATAAGTATTTGCAAAATGCCTTCTTATGAGTTACAATGCATGAAAGGAGACCATACCAGAGGGAGAATTTTCCGGAGACAAGCTTCTGCACCATCAATTTGGAACTGCTTACACCTCATCAACAAGAGAATAGCATTCTCAACATCACTGGCAGAAGATGAAGCCATTAACTGAACAAGGATTGGCATACTAGTAGACATGCACTTTGAGAACCTTAATCCAGCCTCAAGGGAAGCAATCAAGGCTTTGGTCTGCTCTACGTTACCTACATCTGGAACAGAAGCATCCTTCTCCCTATTTTCCTCTCCATTTTCTGGCTGACAGCTATCAGGTAGACTATCTTGATGAATTGTACCTGTAACTTCAAGATGCAAGTCATCGATTTCACCATCTCCATTACAAGACTCACCATCTGAAGTTGAATCTTTTGGTGAATGCTCAGTAGGGAGGCTTGGTTCAAGTTCGTTAAGTTTTCTGTTATACTGCTCTAGGGTTGCTTCAAATGAAGCTATCCGAAGCTGTGGACCAAAAGGGTTATGTTGCAACATAGTGATCAGTAAATTCAATGCGGATTTTCTAACAATTGCACTCTTATCTTCCAGTCTTCCAGCTGATATTGATGCAATCTCGTTCCATAGCCCAATTGAAACAGAATGCTCTTCACAAAGTTCAGCCCAAACCTGAAGAACCCGGCTCCTTGTATAGGCTGATACATCTCTACACCGTTCAAGTAAAATTTCCAACATCGCTTGCTTTGCTCGGAGACGAAGGGACTTGGAACTCATATCTCCCTCGGCATCATTAAATGCTTTTGCAACTAATTTTCCAAGAACACCAACTAGTGCATTCCTTATCTTGTATGATTCACCACCAAAATGAGGGACCAAAACTCCAACATTTGTGGACATCAGTTTAGGCATACGATCAGCAAGCTCGACCAAGAAACGTCCCACATTATCTGCCCCAACTGTATCTTTAACATATGCTTTTGGATCAGTCCTCCCAATATCTCTGATGATAGTCACTGCTAAGGTCCCATCTGAATACTTACTTTCAGCTCTAGCAACTGCATCAGCAACGTGTGCAACAGAAAAATCATATTTGTGTATCAAATGCATGATTGAGGCACATGATTGCACAATGTAACGGTACTTTGTGGCAGCTGCTCCTATGATGCGGCAAAGAGCATCTTTTGCCTCTGCCTCTTTTAATATTGCAGCATTCTCAAAAAGAGAGAATGAGTTTCTACAATGAAATATAAGTTTAAAACTGTGAGTATGAACCTTTAACATGGAGTATGCAAGCAAGATTAAATTAGATTCGTTAGGTCAGAGAGATTACTTGACAATGAAAGACAGGTAGTTTTCGTCAAGGTCTGATGATCCAAAGAGCAAAGATAGGTTGATCTCAAGAGAATTTGCAATCAAATTGAGCAACCTACCCCTCTGAGGTTCCCAATTCCATGACTGGATAGTTTGCTTTTTCCTCCCTCGTGCTGGAACCTAATCATCCACAACATCATTGTTATAAAAGGCATCGATAAGAGATGCAATCTAGTACAAAATCATCTGGAAAAGAGGAAACACCTTTGTGTTTTCTGCTGTGCTTTTTACTGATTCTTCAGCCATAATTATAGTGAAGAGAAAGAAAGTATATATTTTCAAGGCATTGCGATGCGATGTGATCCTATCAATAATTGGAACTTCACCTTCCTGATCTTGGACAGACCGGGAGATCGAATCAACATTGGGAAGAAGAACACTGAGATTGGACCTGAGGCTTTCTACAATATTACATTTGCAAGATGGAGGAAGACTAGGGAAGCTCCTGACCAAAGAGTAGACACGATCAAAAACATCTTGTTCTTCAATACAGAAGAGTTCTCCATCAGATAAGTCAAACGATACACCTGTTCCAAGAGAAGATAGTCAACAAAATGCCTCAGATATCAATCACAAGAATCATACCACTCATTAAATTCCGTATTTTAGTACAAAATTTACAATAAGACCAGAGAAGAAGAAATTATGAGATTCCACAGAGAAAATGAAATTTCTCTCGATTTCAATTCATCAGTTTCATATCATTCACCTTCAGTTTAACTACCTATCAACCCAGAGTGAATAATGACTATCTTCACTATCCAATTCGTCCAACGCAAATCAATTTAAAGTCTCCCTGAATGAATTATGAACTAATGCTGTAATTCAACGGTTTCATCTCTACCGAATTTATCGGGAATCACAAAGAAAATAAAACAACAAATACACTCGTACACTCTAGAAAAACAAAGACCCAGAGTCGTATTACCTTTCACGAACTCTTCGAGGTTAGAAGAGCGAAGAGAAGCCACATCCACGGGATTCTGAGCGAATAAACGATGATTATCTTCCGGATCTTCTTCTAGGGCTCGTAGAATTTGGGGAAAAACAAAGGGAGGAGCCATTTTCACCAGAGAGAATCTCAGAGATTCAAATTTCAAAATAAATTGAAAAAACGCAACGAAGCGCCAATAATCACGTCGGGTCGGGTTCCATTTACAATCCGGGTCGGATCCTATGATATTTTTTCTCACTTATATATATAGTACAGGTAGAATGTGAAAGAAAAAAAACGTACAGCTGTAAAAACAAAATCACTGAGACTTATCATTTATATATATATGAATGAAACGAATAGTATTTGCAAAATAGTTACAATGTGATATAAATATAAGTAATTATTTTATTTGTATATTTAATAAAAATATATATTATGTTTTGTAATGTTTGGTTGGTTTGGATAATTTGGTTCGGTTTTTAAAATTTCAGTTCGATTTGGATTCGATTCCGGTTATGTGGATAAAAATTTTGATATCCATTCGGATAATTTTATAATTCGGTTCGGATTCGGAACCGGATTTTCGGTTCGATTCTTCGAGTTCAGTTATTTTGCCCATCCCTAAATTTGAGCCCTTCACCACGAGAGAGAGAACTGAGCAATCTTCTCATAGGCTACAATAAGACCAAACTTTGCAAATTCATAGCAACATTATGTTTTTTTGTGGAGGTCAACGATAACATCTCTTATGTTCCTCCTCCATCCCACTCATTGCTGCAGTCACTGATAAACGTTTTTTAATGGCATATTCGATTGTTAATCAGATCAATTTCTCTACGTTCACTAATCGATTCACAATTCTACTTAGCTTCTCTACTTCCTTTATTGCCACCATCGTTATTCTCTCCATAGAAGTCATAGCCAACTTTTCTCTTTAATTCTTCAGTTGATTTTTTCCATTTCCATGCCGCAAATTTAGCAGTACAAGCATCTAATGGAATAAATTCGGCTATGATTTTGCTTACCTCCGTTAAACCTATCAATGGTGCATGTAAAGTTGCCGTAACAATAGCTCTTCGTCCTCGAACGCGTCTGTTAGTGTATTAGATAGATATTTTTTGTTTAATTGAGTCAATTGTGAATTGATATTCTATAAACCAATATGTTAGTTAGTTAAAATAGTTTGTTAGTTAGTTAAGGTTTTTAGTTAACCTTGGTCTTCTATATAACCAGCTCAATTGTAAATGTTTCTTCAGTTAATGAGAATGAGATTTCACTTTACTGAAATAGTATCAGAGCTCAAACTCTCTATTTCGCGCTAAACTTCATATCCATCTTCGTTCTTCCATCTTCATTCTCATTTCGTCTTTTCTCTTTCTTATCTTCGTCTTTTTTTCTTCTTCAAGTTCTTGAGTTCACAATTGCTGTTTCTTGTTCAAATCTAATCGATTTCAAGCTTTTTGAGCTGCGATTTGAGCTGAATGGAGAAACGAATGACAAATACTAGGTTTTGTAAACTTGGACATTAATTACACTCTCTTAAACAAGGTATTATGGATCTCTCTACCTATCACACTCAAACTCAAGCCTTATGGGAAGAATTATCTAGATTTGGTAAGGTTGCTATGATTGTTGAAGAACTTATGGCAGAAAGAGAAACTAATAGAGTTATTGATTTCCTCATGGGACTCAATGATTCTTATGATGCAATTAGGAGTCAAATCTTGATTTAAAAGGCTCTTCCAACTCTCTCTCTCTCTCTCTCTGTTGTATACAATCTTCTTGATCAAGAGGATAGCAACAGAACAGCTAGAATTACATCTTCTGTTGGTACAGAGAATGATGTTGCTTTTCAAATATGTTTTCAATCTCAGAACAAAACTACTCAGGCTAATGACAACAATCAAAATTGTTTTATTGGAAATGGTTACTATAAGAAAGAAAAGCATGTATGTACTTAATGCAATGGTGTAGGTCACATAGAGGATCGTTGTTACAAAAAGCACGAATTTCCAACAGGTTTCAAGCCAAAACAAAGGTTCAATAAAGGCCAATCTTTTGCTTCTGCTCATCTAGCTATTGGGGATTCATTAAGTGCAAACATAACTAGCAATGATCTATTTACCACACAAATTCAGCAGCTAATGAGTTTTCTTAGTGCCAAAATTCATAATCCAAACATTGTCACCAGTCCATAAGCTCATTCAGTCTTTGTATCTTCTAACCTTCCTTCTACAACACCTTGCCCAATATTTGGTACTTTTTATCCCTCTATCATTTGTTCTTTTACCAAAATTGATAGGTCTTATGTTTGTTCAGTTAGTACCAATCACCTTGCTATTAACTCTTGGGTTATAGATTCAGGAGCCACTGACCACGTATGTCATGATAAATCATCTTTTAAAACTTTAAAACCTCTTCACAATACCACTGTCACACTTCCCAGTGGAGTTTATGTGAGCATTTTTGGCAAAGGACCAGTCCATTTGGGTGATAAATTGGTTCTAAATGAAGTCTTACATATATCATAATTCAAATTAAACATTCTTAACATCAGCTCTATTGCTAAAAGTTTAGGTTGTCTAGTATGATTTGATGAAGTTTCTTGTGGTATTCAAGGTCGTACACATGAATCAATGATTGGGATGGGTAGGAAGATTGGAAGTTTTTACTTTCTGAATCTTGAGTCAATTGTGAATCTAAATACTCAGTCTCTTTACTCTTTTAATATCTCTAACCATAATTTGGGCATATGAGACTTGGACGCCCATATGTTTCCAGACTTTGAAATATTCAGGGTATTTCTTTTAATAAACCAAAACTGATAGTGAGTCTCATTGTAGGGTATGTCATTTAGCTAAACAAAAACATTTACCTTTATCTCTCACAACAATCTCAGTCCTGAACCTTTTGACTTACTTCACATATACACATGGGGTCCCTTTTCTACACCAACTCATGATGGTTATACCTATTTTCTAATCATTGTAGATGACTGGTCTAGAGAAACTTGGATATATTTGTTGAAACAAAAGTCTGATGTCCTTACAATCTTCCTGAACTTCATTAAAATGGTAGAAAATCAGTTTCATAGAAAGGTTAAGGGGTTTAGATCCGACAATGCTCTAGAACACAAATTTACAACCTTTTATCAATCTAAAGGCATTGCGCCTTATTATTCTTGTCATGAAACACCACAACAAAACTCTGTTGTTGAAAGAAAACATCAACGTATCCTCAATGTTGCTAGATCCCTTTTTTCAATCTCAAATTCCTTTATCCTATTGGGGTGAATGTATTCTCACATCAGTTCACCTTATCAACCGTATTCCAACTCCTATTTTAAATAATAAAACACCATATAAAGTGATAACAAAGAACATACCAGCCTATGATGAATTAAAGGTATTTGGTTGTCTTTGTTATGCATTCACTTCACCCAAGAACGGACATAAATTCTCACCTAGAGCTCGTGCATGTGTTTTCCTTGGATATCCTTCTGGTGTAAAATGCTATAAGTTGCTTGATCTAGAGTCTAATTCTATTTTTCTCTTTAGACATATTATCTTTCATGAAGAGCTCTTTCCCTTTGCGAAGGCAAATTTAACTCAAGATCAATTGAGTTTCTTTCCAAATCTGCATGAGCACTCTCATGTGATTCATACTTCAACTCCTCGTTCAGATACATATGTATCTTTACCTTCTGATCCTTGTGAACAGTCCCTAACCATTCATTCTGATTCTGTCACTTCTTCTTCTCACTGGAGAATTAAAACACTTGCCGATCTTCAAGATACAGTTCATAATATCTCATATTTTCTCTCTTATTCAAAACTTTCTTCTTCATATTTATCTTTTCTTTCAGCTCTTGGCAAACATATTGAACCCAAAACCTATACAGAGGCTAAAAATCATAAGGATTGGTGTAGTGCAATGGATGCTGAAATAGGTGCTTTAGAGAGTACAAACACTTGGTTTATTTGTTCTTTTTGATGAAGGTTTTATATTTATTAGAGCTAAATGTAACCCATTTTACAACTTCGGGCCCAAAACCAGATATAATAAACTAGATAAAACCTTTTACAACATCGAGAATGGGCTAATTGGGCCCTAAAAGGCCCGCTACCCAATTAAAGCCCAGAAAACCCTAACAATGAAAAAATAAAACCCTAATTCACTAAAACTGCCGCCGACTTGAACTGCATATTTCACCGCTGTTAGATGGTGATTTGGCCACCGTCCATGCAGGTTCTGACTAAAGTTTAAGAGGAGGATCCGGTCAAGAGAAGCTGAAACAGAAGGATTGGAGCGGATGAGTAGTTTTCCGGCAACCGAGGAACCAGTCTTCTCGCCGTTCGATGCCAAGAAAACCACTCTCACGGCGGCAGAAGTTCCCAGTCTACCACCATGAGAGACAGAGAACTCGATACCTTCAGACAAGAAGACCCAGACGCCTTGAGATCCATGCATCCTCACCAATTTGCCCTCCGGTCTTCGTCGCCGCGACCAAATTGGCCGGAATTAGTCACCGAGAAGATGCTTCAAAACTCAAGCGCAAACCCAGTGAATGTGCAAAAGAGAAATCCAATCCATTATCTCGGCGTTAGGAGAAGTTGGTTCCATGGGCAAGGTCACCGGTCTTAGCTCTCACCGGCGAGCCCGGGGGTCACGGGGAAAGAGTTTGTGGCTCAGCCGGCCGGCGGTGGCCTCCATACTACTCTCTTCCCGGTTTTGAAACTCTCAGATATGAAAACATAGAGAGAGTGAAAGAGAGAGGAAAAAAGTAGAGAGAGAAAGGGAGATAAAAATAAATGTTTTAAATTATTAGATCGTCTATTTTTTCTTTACCACCTAATAAGACCAATAAAGGGTTCAGATGGGTTTACATGATCAAATATCATTCTGATGGAAATATTGAAAGGTACAAAGCTCGTTTAGTTGCAAAGGGATATACTCAAAAAGAGAGAATAGACTATATATACATAAACTTTTTCACCAGTTGCCAAACTCACTTCAGTCAAGTTACTATTAAAAATTGCAGTTGTATATGGTTTGTCTCTTACTTAAGAAACAGGGGGCCACACTTCCTCCAAATGCAATGTGTAAACTTCAAAAATCTCTTTACGGTTCAAAACAGGCCTCTAGACAATGGTTTCTGAAATTCTCAGTCACTTTAAAGGGTCTTGGCTTTAAACAGACAGTTTCATATCATACTTTCTTCCTTAAAATTACTAACACAACTTTTCTTTGTGTTTTAGTATATGTCGATGACATAATCATTGCAGGCAATAATGATTCTCAAGTTGATTTTCTCAAAGCTCATCTTAAATCACACTTCAAGCTGCGTGATCTTGGTCCTTTTAAGTATTTTCATGGCCTGGAAATATCCAATGCATTATGAATGGTGAATTGGATGAAGAAATTTACATAAAACTCCCACCTGGTTATGCTGCAAAATAGGGGGCCACACTTCCTCCAAATGCAGTGTGTAAATTTCAAAAATCCTCTTACGGTTTAAAACAAACCTCTAGAAAATGGTTTATGAAATTCTCAGTCACTTTAAAGGGTCTTGGCTTTAAACAGAAAACTTCAGATCATACTTGTTGATTATCATGGTGTTAGGGAGAAGTTACTTGCAGGTTTGTTCAAGTTGTTACATGTTCGAACAGATGAACAATTGAGTAATCCATTTACAAAACCACTCCTTCCAGCACACTTCAAGTATTTGGTAAGTAAGATGGGTCTTCAGAATATATATCTCCCATCTTGAGGGGGCCTATTAGCGTATTAGATATATATTTTCTTTTTAATTGAGTCAATTGTGAATTGGTATTCTATAAACCAATTTGTTAGTTAGTTAAAATAGTTTGTTAGTGGGTTAAGGTTTCTGGTTAACGTCGGTCTTGTATATAACCATCCCAATTGTAAATGTTTCTTCAATTAATGAGAATGAGATTTCATTTTACTGAAAGCGTCTCAGCTTCATTTCGATTTCCTTCAACGTCGTCTCAAGTTCGACGATCATCTTCACTAGATCTTCATGGCAAATCTAATTTTTTCTGAGAAAATCACAATCGCAGTCGTTGAGACTTCTCATATCACATATTATTTTCCTGAAATTGGCGTTGTAGCCTGATTTCTCCTCCTCGAAGTCATGTAAAGCTTCGTCGATCAAAACACATTCATCATGTTGGGGATTTTTGAAGCATTTTCTCAAAGATTCACAGAGTTCCGAGACAGATCTAGTAGTAGTGAAGTAATCAATAAGAAGTTGAAGTAACTCTAGATCTTTACCGAAATATGTCAAATTATACTCCATGAAAAGCTTCGAGACATCGTCATCCATATAATCCATACAATCAGTGAGTTTTTTGTGATTCTCTTCATATTTTGTTCTTAGCTTCATTCCGCCATAAATGGTGTCACCTATAGAAGACGAGCTCGATCGTGAGAAGAAAAAGACGGTAGGGTTTACCGTAGAGATTTGTTGACGAAGACTATGACTCGAGAAAGATGAAAGCTATCTCAAACGCATTCTCAAAGAAATAACACGAATATCACAAATATTTAGAGAACACATAGAGATTTAGATCACAAAGATTTAGAGAAAAATGAGAGTTTTTTTTGTTTAATAGCAGAGCAAAATGAAAGTAGTTTGTATAACTTGTTGTAATCCTGTATATATAGTTTGTGGGATATGACTCGGGTACGCATTCGACATACGACCCGGTTTTATTTTCCCGCTTAGTTGCCTTTTTCAATTTAATTTTATAGACTTGAGAGCATAAGATTAGCTTATGGGCCTTTTTGGGTTAACCTAATTGGTCTTTAATAACTTTAGATTTTGTAAATACCTTTCACGATAAAAATAAAAGTTTTGAGCAGATGTGAGAGAGAATAAACCGACAAACCGATGTTGTTTAGTTGGATCCAAACAACCAAACAAGATGAAACAAAAGAAAGCCAGTAGAAAATGTCAATATTTCCATAGTTGATATCCAAAAGAGGTAGTCTATTGTAATAGTACTCCATTTCTCACCAAAGTATACAACACTTAATCCGTGAATTAAACCAAGAGAAAACATATTGAATGAATTTAAAGGCCCAAAAGAAAAATGTAGATATTGGTAGATGACGCTTGGATCTCTTCCCATAATAAATTAAAATTTACCTCGCAAATGAACACACTATCGTTGAGCCGACAATATGTGCCTAGATGCGCCACGAGAACACATCGTCTTTCGAACAAGGCAGAGAGTCGTGAGGCTCCATTTTCCATACATTAAGCCAAAAAGGGACCGGATATCAGCCATATATATATTAAGTTTGATATGTGAGTCTCTTAATCCACCAAATGGAATTAAAAAAAGACCATAACATGATGTGAATTAACTATCGAGACTAGGTCTAGACAAAAAGCCGTTAACAGAATAATCGATTGTAACCATTCTGAAAATTTAGTTTCGGTTCGGATATGGATAACTTCAATTAACCGATTGGACTTTTTGTATTATCCACTAATTTCAGTTACTAACCGATAACCAGTGGATAACCAAATACCCAAAAATATTTAGATAAACTAACTCTTTTTGGAACTCAAACTCTGGATTTTTATTCTCTTTTTAGATTTAATCGGTTATTTTTGGTTTTTAATAGTTTATGTTTGATTTTTAATCAATTATTTTTGGTTTTTCATATGTTATTTTTGGTTTTTAATCGAGTTAATTTTTGTTTTTTCAGTTGTTAATCGGTTAGTAACTGAACCGAACCAACCGAAACTGAAAATATCTAAATTAACCAATTAGATATTATATTACCCTAACCATATTAATAACCAAAACTGGACACAACCTAACCGAAATCGAATGGTTAACCAAATGCCCAAACCTAATCGAGATCAGAGCCTCACTCTGTGTAGATGTGAAATTGTAAATTAACATTGATATTAAGATGACATGACTCATAACGTAGCCAATATTAAAAAGAACTCAAATTTGATTGTCTGCCAAAAAAAAATAGAAAGAGACCATAAGATTGGATAAAGTTATATGAATTAGTTTAGTTTATTAGACAAGATCAATGTTTGATGCAATGCAAAACTCTGGAAAACCAAAACTGCAATTTGGAGATATGTCCCAATATGGTCAGCAATTTTAGAGAATCACATAATGTTGAACAACTCTAAAATAAAATAAAAACTCAGTTTTCCAATTTTTTGTGATCCAAATACTCTAAATCTTTGAATTTTTCGTGTGTTTCTTTTAGAATGCGTTAGAGAATTCGCTCAATTTTTTTTAGTCATCGACTTCGTCAACGAATCTCTATAATTGACCCTACTGTGTTTTTTTCTCACGAACCAGCTCATCTTCAATTGGTGCATCATTAATGACGGAACGACGCTTAGATCGCGATCTGAAGAGAATTTCAATAAACTCAATGACTGTACCATAATCTCGAAGACGTCTCAATATTTTGCTTTAAGAACCATAACCCTCACATTCGCTACAAAGCAACCATTATATTCATCAAAACTAAACCATACCAACGTGGAACAATACTCTAAACTCTAAAGTATGAAAGATTGGTAATTAAAAAAAGAAAAAAACATTAACATAAACGAAAAGAGAGTCAATACTCCATACAAGTGCCCACAAGAAAAATAAACTCACCACATACTCAACCGAAAGTCACTCATTTAGATAAGATAAAACGGTATTTTAATATTTTTGAGTTAAGAAAAATGAATAAATAAAAGAAAAAGCATAAGAAGAGTTTATGAGAAAAAATTTAGATCAAAAGGGGCATGGGAGAAACTGGTCCATTTGATTGTATGCCAAAGAAATTAGAAAGAGACCATAAGATTGGATAAGGTTATGAATTAGTTTGGTTTATTAGACTAGACCAAATGCTTAATGCAAAACTCTGGAAAACCAAAACTGTAATTTGGAGATGTGTCCCAATCATGACCGGCCCACATGGTAAGCCACATAAGCAATTGATTAGGGCATCCAATTCTATGAGCACTTTTTAAAATAAATTTATTGTGTATATATTTGTAATAAATTATAAAATTATTAGACATTTTCATAATTTCAATATCCGTGAAGCTCTTTTGATAATGAATTATGTTTTATGTCCAAAAGATATTAACTAGTTTAACTATATATTATAATAATAATAGAGTTATACTCATGCATGTGCACGAGAAATGTACATTGTCAACAATGTGTTTTTTTCCTAATGTAAAACCAATATTTCTATAGGGCTTTAAATTTGTATATTAATTATTGAAAATTTTCAAACTATATTGATCTAAGTTATCATTTAGAAAAATGGAATATTAGCAGAGACGTTTTATTGAGTATGAAACATCATATATGTCAATATTATTGAAAAAACTTGAATTTATAATTTATCATAGACATAGTGTTGTTTAAAAAGTATCCATCCATTCAAAATTTGTGTTTCTCTGATTGAAACATCTATAGTTGAAAACTCAATTACGTGAGCTTAATAAATGATTTTGCAGAAAAAAATGTTAAGAGAACTATATTTCACAAGTAAAAGATTATTTTTGCTGATTACTATTTTCTATATAACATTTTGTGTAATTTGAAGATTTTAGTATATTTAAAATTATGTTTATATATATATATATATATATATATATATATATATATATATTAGTATTTATGATTTTGGAATATATATAATGGCACATTTATGAAAATTGGGTAGGATATCCATAAACATTGGACCGGCACTGGTTGATCAACAATTTGAGAGAATCACATAATGTTGAACAATTCTCAGTTTACTCTGCAATAAAAATAAATAATTAAAAAACCTAATTTTACAAATTTTTGTGATCCAAATACTCTAAATCTTTGTGATATTCGTTTGTTTCTTTTACAATGCGCGTGAGATTTCGTTCATCTTTCTCCAGTCATCATCTTCGTCAACAAATCACTACGGCAAACTCTACTGTGTTCTTCATCTCATGAACTAACTCATCTTCAATTGGTGCACCTTTTTGGCGAAATGAAGCTAAAATCGCGATCTGAAGAGAATCTCAACAAACTCAGTGATTGTACCATATTCTCAAAGGCCTGTGGAAGACGTCTCAATATTTTGCTTCATCAAGGTCTAATGGTTTGTTTAGTTGCAGCAAGAACTATAACCCTCGCATTAGCTACAAAGCACAACCATTATTATTCATCAAAAATAAACCATATCAACGTAGAAAGTATGAAAGATTGACAACTTTTTATTAAAAAAACATTAACATAAAGGTTCCTTTTGAATAACAATACTAAACATATATTCACTCATTTCTACAATTTCATCCAACTAGAGTCATAATCGATAAACCATTTAACTCACATATAAGTGGTAAAACCTAAGTTCATAGTAAAACCTCCAAAAATTTAGAACTCAGATGCACGGGATCAGAGTTTCAGCTAAGATCAGATTCAAATTGATAACTAATATATACAAAGAATAGAAGACAAACCTGTAGAGGATGCAGACCAACCTTGAGCTCACAAGATTAGTTAGAGAGCAAGAATAGTCTCCAAATGGCAGTTTAACACATTAATACCTCATTCTCATGCTTCTTGTCCAATTCAGTGAAATGTTCCTGAGGATCATATTGACCAAAATGGTAAGAACATCTCTTATTCAATTCCATATGTTGCATGGCCTACAAACGTCTATATCCTCAAAAGCTAGTTTTGTCCAGTTCAAAGACTAAAATCAGGGTAGAAGAATGGCACAATACTCAGAGTTAATTAAGCATAAAGACTTGTCCTTTGAAAGATCTTCATTAAACTAAAACCAAAAACTTCAGGAGCTATTGCTTACCTTTAATCAATTCTGCAGGTCAAGGTTTTGCTAACCATGCTTTGAAGTTCAGCATCTGTCATATGATCTTACTCCTATCATAACCATATATCGTAAAATGCTGCAACACATCAAAATTCACACGTTCCTTTCTTCATATTTGTTAACTTTCATATTTTCAATCAATGTTAGAAATTTTCATGTACATATATATATATATA
>OVBE01005853.1:0-20928 GCA_900406425.1 Iberis pinnata
CCTGTCGGTTTTGTGGTCCAGCGGAATTTATGAATGAAATTCCCTTGGCTATAAAACCATAACCTTTAACGCCTGCATAAGCCATTTTATCTATTTAATAACGGAATAAATATATAGGAAAAAAAAAAATATATATATATATAGTGAGTAGTAACGGTATGAATTCTTCTTTTACTTTATTTTTTGTGTAGTTCGCTAAATTCCATCAAAATTTTTAAAATATTAGTTTTTGAATTTGAAATCAAATGAAAACAAAAGAAAACCGTATCATAAATTATCAAACTATTATTTTAGTTCTCTAAATTTATTTTAATAATTGTTTCTTCTTTTATTTCATTATATATTTTTTTATTAAAAACGTAAATATTAAAATTATATAAATATTATTATTTTCAAAAATTGATAAATAAATTTAGATCAATAGAAAAATATTCAAAATATGAAAAGTTATAATATTTTTAATTAATATAAATTTTGTATAGAAAATTGACAAAAAAAAGATCTACTATAGTGAAACAACAGCTTTTTGATAATTAACCGATTAATTTTCATTGGTATCTACTTATTGGGTTGTGCTAGAGCAAGCCCAAATTTAAGAAGGTTCACGTTTATACAAAGTTAAGAAGGTTCTTGTTGCAATCACAATTCATTTTTAAATTATTGGGTCTATTAGGTGAATCTTTTGTTACGTATTACTCTAAATATCTTATAAAAATTAAGTTTTTAAGATTACCTATAGCAAATAATGTTAAGGATTTTATATAAAATCAATCAAAAATAATATGAAATAAAAAACAGTTACCAACGGTTGCAGAATCGAATGTTGACCATCCAGTGACATTACTATGGTCTCCTTTTATGACAGTTTTGCCAATGCCATCGCCAACGAACATTATCATTGTCTTCTTCTTAGGTACATCAACATATTCAGAATATACCCCACGTTTTATATAAATAACAAATCTACACCAAAATTTTTAAAACTTATTATTAGATCCTTGTAGGATGCATGTCTCATCAAAATCCCATAATGTGATAAACCTAAAACACGTGTGACAAAAACAAAAACAAAAAACCCTAAAACATGCATGTGTATTTAACTAATGTTGGTAAATTATCATTTTAATTGAGAATATTAAATTTTTAATTGGTTGATAGCTTTGGAAAAATGTTACTTGTGAGAAAAATATGACACTAATTTATACCTAAATATTGATTACTTTTTTGGTTTGTGCAAAACTTTATAAAAAATAAGTATTCATAAAGAGATAGAATTTTGCTTAACAATTATAAAATAAGTTTATTTGTTCATAATATACTTTGTGTTTTAGTTTAGGTTCTTTAATTCGGCAAATTCGGATTCTACTTTTTCTTTTAATACTTTTAAAGTCCTACTAATTTTAATTGTTACTTAACTGCCAAATCAGAGTTAAAGTTCGATTGGTTCTTTATATTTGTAAATTAACATGCAATATAATCACTAGGAATTTAAAAAAAAAAAAAAAAAATATATATATATATATATATGGGCGGAGCTACATAAGGGAGAATGAGGTTACTTGACCCCACTTATTTTTTTTATTTTAGTCTAAAATTATATATATAATTAATAGTTTATATGGATGATTTATTTTGAAATTTATATATTTGATCCCATTAATTTTAGTTCAAATGCTGAGGTACATCTTTTTAACATTTTTTATGTTTATTTGTTTGTTTTAGAAAGATTTATTATATCTAAAAGAATTTTTTTGTTTTTTTCTTTCTTTTATATTCAATTATTTTCGTAAATATCATTTTTATAATATGTAGTAGTTAATTTTTGATTGTAATGAATAAGATACCCAAAAATGACAATATTACCAACAAAAAGAAATTTAGAAGAAAAATATGTTATACTAGTTTAATCCATATTTTGAAAACATACATAATAAGAATGAAGAAATTAGTATGAGTATTTTTTAAAAAAGTTAAGATCAATTTGTGAAAGTCCACGTATAGCTTTTTACTGATAAAATATAAGTAAACCAAAGCATGTGCTCTAATATTTTTAGTTTGAAATACAAAGTTCAATATATATAATTATCTTAATATTAAAATACATTTAGATGTAGTATAAAACATTTAATTTAATTTTAGTATAAAAGTATTATATCCTCAACATCACTCTAGAAAAGTATTGACCCCAATAAAAAATATTTCTGGCTTCGCCAATATATATATATAATCACTAGGAAGAAGTATGAGACTCCCTCCAGGATTTAGGTTTTATTTATATCACAACTTTAATTTAAATAAGGACATAATATATAAAATAGTATCAATATGAAAATACCATCTTAGGTTAAGAGTTGTGTATACCTAGTTTTACTTTCGTTAGGGGCAGCTAAGACTGCAGCTGTAATGGTTGTGAAGTTTCCAGAACCATCTTTAGCCACCATGAAATCAAACTTCATTCCATTGATTTGAGCTTTAATAAGTTTTTTCTCATTTTTTGTTATCCAATGAGGAAACTCATCATTCTCAAATGAAACAATATTCTTTGGAAGCTTTTGAAATAGATCAAAAGATTCATTTAGGCTCTTATATATATTCAAGACACTCTTAGTCACATTTTGAGCCATTTTAAATGTCTTAAACCCATCAAGACAAGTGTCTTGGTTCGTCATAGAAGCACTAAACAATATATTGATGTCATGAGATTCATAAGAAGAAGTTTGGAGCTTAGAGATTGCGGTTTTGAGATCATAGATAGTGTCATCAAGTAGCCCAAGACAATCATTCAAAACACATGTATCATAGTGAGATAAGCTTGGACCAAGATGTTTCTTAAGGTTCAAGACTTTAGAAGAAGAGACATTGATTTTTGTGATGGTTTTGTTTAACTTGGTAACAATAAGATCAATGATGTTTTGGTTTTGGTTTAAAGGATGGGTTTTGTGAAACATAGATTGTGAATTTGTTGACATAACAATTGATGAAAAGATTATGAGAAAGATCACTGATTGTGGATTCATATTTTTTTTCTTTAGTGGAAATTATGAAACTTTAGAAAAGGATTGTGTATATGAAAATGAAGAAGTGAGTGTTCTTATATAAACTCTCAAACCTCACTATAAAAAGGCAAAGAATAATATAATAAAGATTAACTAAAAATGGAAATTGGATATAACAGTAGAATTTTGAATGAATTTAGTTTTATTCAAATTTACGTAATTATATTATGACAATTTAAGGAAAAGCAAGTGGTTATGCTTTTTTATTTGAATTATAATTCAAATATGGTCATTAGTTGTACTAGTATTACGTATATATATAGATTTTTAAATGGAATTTTGGATAATAAATAGATATATGTTATGAGTAAGAAATTAAAAGTTGAAGAAAAAGTATGGTTATTGTTTAAGAAGTCTTTGATTTTCACATTCATATTTTTAAAGAAGTCATCACATTTGTATAAGTACATCAAGATTTTATCAAAGGGTTGTGAGCTTAATTGTTTATAGATTTTAAAAACAAATTGTTGGTTTTTGATTTTCTATAAACTATTATATAATCTATTTAACTTTTGAAAAAAATAGTCTATGTAAAAAATAGATTTCGATATCTATTTGTCTATACTTTTATTATATTTCAATCCACATTTTTAGTGAATTATTAACATGTTTAGTTGAGAATATTAAATACTAATCAATGTCATTGGAATTATGTATATAAGGAATTAAGGATACAAAGTTCCTATTTTTTGCACTAAAGATAGAATTTAGCTAAGAAAAATCATATGAATATTAAATAAACAAAATACCAAAATAGCATATTACTATAAAATTACATGAAAACATGAAGCTAAAGGAATATTAGGTTGATTGTCAAAATCAAGTCTTTTGGACCATTTTTTTTTACTATAAGTGTTTAAGAATATCAAAATTAGGTACCAAATACTTATTAACCAGATTAGCAAAACACCTACAAAGCTTATTACCATGCATTTTAATTTATTTATTTTTTTGTTAAAATCCCATTTTTTAATAAAAAAATATACAAATTTAGTTGTTATCTTTTCATTGAAAAATTCGACATTCATAAATTCATGCCTAGTTTTTGAGTAATTTAAGTTGAATTATATAATTTTAAGTTTGACGATAATGACTAATGAATTATATATTAGTAAGCATGTAATAAATAAAGAGATGAATATTAGTTTTACTCAAATTAATATTGTTATGCTTATTTATTTAGAATATGTTCATTAATTTTTACTAATATAGTTATTTCTAATGGAATTTTGGCATATATTATAACCAAGAAATTAAAAGTTGAAGAAAAATTATGGTTCTTGTTTTGATACTTACCAACACAAAATAACATATATAAGTATGGGAGGCCTTTCTCAAAATTCATTTTTTTTAATTACTCAATTCATAAAGTACATATATATCAAGGTTTTTATCAGAGGATTGTGGGCTTATTTATTAATAGATTTTAAAGTTTTTTGGGGTTTTTGATTTTCCATAAACCATAACTTAGTAATTTGTGCGGGGTAAATTAATTTTGTATATATCAATTAATATGTTTTTTTAAATTTATATTTTAATATATTAAGCGATTAAATTTGTATTTATCATTCGTTTATTTTTTGTTATTAAAAGTAAATGAAGTAACATGTATTTAATGCAAAAAAATATATACATCTTTCAATGGAATTTAATTTAATTTTATAATATATGTATTGTTTTTTTATTTTTATTTGCATTTTATTATTGTAAGTATATATTTTTATATATTAAGTGTTGTATATATATGTATTGTATTGTTGATATATATACATATATAGATAAATATATATATATAGTTATATAGCTTTCTGAAATAATCACATTCATATTTTTAAAGAAGTCATCACATTCATGTATAAGTACATCAAGATGGGTTGTGGGTTTAATTGTTTATAGATTTTAAATTTTTTGTTGGGTTTTTGATTTTATATAAACCATAATATAATCTAGTTAACTTTTGAATGAAATAGTCTTTGTAAAAGCTAGATTTAGATATCTACTTGTTTATACTTTTATTAAATTTCAATCCATGTTTTTTAGTGAATTATTAATATGTTTAGTTGAGAATATTAAATACTAATCAATGTCATTGGAATTATGTATATAAGGAATTAAAGATACATAGTTCCTATTTTTTGCACTAAAGATGGAATTTAGCTAAGAAAAATCATATGAATATTAAATAAACAAAATAACAAAATAGCATATTACTATAAAATTACATAAAAACATGCAGCTAAAGGAAAATTAGGTTGATTGTCAAAATCAAATCTTTTGGGCCATTTTTTTTTTACTGTTTAAGTGTTTAAGAATATTAAAACAAAAATAGCAACAAACATTAGGTACCAAATACTTATTAACCAGATTAGCAAAACACCTACAAAATTTATTATCATGTTTATGGAAGAGCAAGTGGTTATGCTTTTATAATAAGAATATGTTCATTAGTTTTACTAATATAGTTTTTTCTAATGGAATTTTGGCTAATTAATTGACATATATTATAACCAAGAAATTAAAAATTGAAGAAAAACTATGGTTATTGTTTTGACACTTACAAACACAAAATTACAAACATATATGAGTATGGAAGGCCTTTCTCAAAATAATCACATTCATATTTTTATTTTTATTTTAAATTACTCAATTCATATAAGTACATATATCAAGTTTTTATTAAAGGATTGTGGGTTTTTATTAAAGGATTGTGGGCTTAATTATTAATAGATCTAAAGTTTTTTTGGTTTTTGATTTTCTATAAACCATAATGTAATATATTTAACTTTTGAAAAAATTAGTTTCTAAAAGCTAGAGGATCTAAAATTTGACGTTTTCTACAACATAGAATCTAGAAATATGTCATAAAAATCTAAAAACCTAATTCTATTGGTTTTTTCTCGCCTTTCTTTTTTGAAATTATGTTTTACTTTTTTTAGGATATCTTTTAATTCTTAATAAAATACAAAACTTAATTTATGCGATTTCCTACAAAGCTTGTCATAAATTTATTGTTTTATAGGTTTTTTAATAATTTTCCTTTTTTAAAATTATTATTATCTAAAATCAATAAATCTTAGTATGAAATTTTGTAAGAATAGATAAAACAAAATTACCATTCAAAATATTTTGAATACTCACTAAAAAATAGATACAATATATATATATATATATATAACTCACAAAAAAAGTCACATTCGATTAGGTGGATACATTTATGTATAATACTCACTAAAGATGGAATTTAGCTAAGAAAAATTATAAGAATAATAAATAAACAAAATAAAAAATATATCATAGTACTAAAAAAACAAAATTAGGTACCAAAAAATTAACAGTTTAACTACTTATTAACTAGATTAGTCAAAATTTATTACATTTGTAAGTTATAGATAAATAGTTAGCTCTTGTGTATGTGTTTGTTTATGCATCTTTTTATTATTTTTTTGTTTCTTTTATTCACAACTTTTTGTCACAAATAATTTGACGATGAATTAATTATATATTATTAGTAAGCATGTAATTAATAATTGAAGAGATGATGAATTTATGTAGCAAGATAGAAACTCACCATCATTTTCACTAACCTACCTATAATTCTATTTAACTTTTGAAAAAGTAATTTCTAAAAGAGAATATAAAATTTGACAGTTTCTACAAACCTAATTCTATTGGTTTTTTCTCATTTTTTGTGTTTTCTCATAATTTTTTTCCTGAAATTATGTTTTACTTTTTTAGGATATCTTTTAATTCTTAATAAAAATGCAAAACTTAATTAATGCGTTTGGTAACAAACTTGCCGTAAATTTATTGTTTTATAGGTTTTCTCACATACCATATATAATATTTCCATTATAATTCTATTAGAATTTCTTTAACTTTGAAAAAGTAGTTTCTAAAAGAAAATCTAAAATTTGACAGTTTTTACAACATAGAATCTAAAAACCTAATTCTATTGGTTTTTTTCTCACTTTCTTGTGTTTTCTCATAATTGTTTTCCTGAAATTATGTTTTACTTTTTTAGGATATCTTTTAATTCTTAGTAAAATACAAAACTTAATTAATGCGATTCCTAGCAAAACTTGCCGTAAATTTTTTTTTTTTATAGGTTTTCTTTATAATTTTCCTTTTAAAAAAAAATTATTATTATCTAAAATCAATAAATCTTTATAGTTTTATAAGGCTAAATTTATACTCTTTACTGATTAATTTATGAAATTAGTTAAAAGACTTAAATTATACTAAACAAGGTAAAATATCATTTTTGTTGTTTCAATTATAATTTTGATTAGATCATCTAAATTATATATCGTTTCAATTATAATACTGATCAGACACAATATAAATGAACATATTATATGAAAGTGAAAATAATGAAACTTTAGAAAAAGTTGGTATAATATGAATTGATTTTTTTTTTTTTTTNTTTTTTGATAAGATGAATTGTTGTAACAAAGAAACTCAACAATATCACTAACCTACGTACAAAAAAAAAAGAATTGTTCATTAACAATAATATAATCTAAGATTTCAAAAGCATATTCAATCTGCAATAACTGAAACCTATATAATTATAAAAAGCAAAAACTATGATATAGCATGCAAATGTTGAAATCAAGAAAAGGACACAAAATCGCATTTTCATCAAAACCCATAAACCAAAAAATAATAAAAAAGAGGATTTTAAAGAGAAACGAATTGATGTTTGCTCCTTTGGAATCTCTGTTGGTTCCTCCATTGATGGAGCTCGACGAAAATAAGTATTTCTAGATGGTGAAAGAAGAAGAAGAGAGAAAATGAAGAGTTTTTTTTTTAGATGATTTTTTTTTGTCGGTTTAACATAATTAGGAAAATATCAATTAGGGCAATTCTATTATCGAATGGGCCAATTTGGACTTTTTATTTGTATTGTTTTGTTATTATTTTAGAGGAGTTGGATATGAGCTTTTATTTTTATTTGGTCTAAATTAAAATACATTATTTTATGCTTTTATTTATTTATTTTAGTTAATTCATAAGAAAAAATTGAAACTAAAACAATAAAACTTATAATATAATCAAAAAATTGAAACTAAAATATTAAAACTTATAATATAATCAAATTAAAACTTACACAGTAATATAAATATAATATAAAAATATAAAGCATGACAATGAAACTAAAACCAAATGATATAATAAAAAAAATTGAAAATTTTGTTTTAAACTTTAAAAATGTAATACAATATGTTATAAACTTTAACATTCTAAATTTAAAAATATTTTTTTCCTCGTAAAAATAATAAATATAATTTGAAGTAGAAATATTTTTATTTACAAATACAATTTTTAATATTTAATCTTATAAATTACTATAATATGTTACAAAATTTTAACATTTAATTTTTGTGAAAAATGATTATTACAAAATAATTAATACTTTAAAAAAATATAAAATTATAAAAACAATGAATTAAATATATAATTAAAAACTAAATATATCAAAATATAATATTAAAACATTTTTATTTACTATCACAAAAATTTTAAAAAGATATTTTAAGTTTTAAAATTTGGGCCAAGTGACATTTGTCTTTTCATATGCTTTTTAAATATAATATCACTTAACAAAAAAAAATAATTGAAGAGATAAATTATTCACATATATAGAAAGACAATTATTTCAGTTATTTTTGGACTCATAAGTCAAATAGACAATACATTATTTTCATTGTTACAAGCATATGCATTGCCTAACATATTTTCACCATCATTGACAATATTATTAATTGGACTCCGATAAGATCGTCGGATTAGTCAGAAAATCTACTCTTGAATTTTCTATTTCTTTTTTTGCCTCAAATATCTACTATTGATTAATTTACAAACATGAGTTTTCTGTCAATTTTATCTTAATTCACAACAAATCGATCTAATGTCTTAAATTTTATTTTTTGAAAATTTTATATTTGTATAACATATACAAATTTAGTTTTAGTAAAAGTATAATATAATGACAATCACTTAATTATTATTCTTTTCATAAATTTTCCAAGATTTTTAGGATAAAAAGACTTCATTTACAATATAAATTTTGTAAGCTAATACTCTATTTTTTAATTCCAAATTCTTTATACAAATAATAATTTCTTTTAATTTCAATTTTTTTTCTTTTTCAAAATTTCTTATAAATTAATAATTATTACATATTAGTTCTTGAGTAATTCCTTGAAACACCATCAAAACAAGTTCAAATTCCAAAAATACCACACATTCCCAAAAGTTCCAAAAATACCACACACTCTCAAATGTTCCAAAAAAATACCACAAACATAAAAAGTGAATTTTAAGAGTTTAAAATTTAAAATTTTGGGTTTGAGTTCACTAAATAGAATTTAGGGTTTAGTTTTGAAGGGGGTATGGTTTGTTTTTGGGGTTTTTGGATTTAAATTTGAAGTTTTAAAGCTATTTCAAATTTTGTGGTATTTTTGGAACAAAAACATTTGTGTGGTATTTTCGAAAAAAATGTGGTATTTTTGGAACTTTTGGGAGTGTGGTATTTTTGGAATATACTTAACTTTTTGTGGTATTTTTGAGAATGTCCCTTAGTTCTTTAGTAAATCCGATGTTATTAGTTTATAGTATTTTAACTTAACATTAGTTTCATGCATGCATACTTTATATTTTAATTCAAAATATGTAATTATTATCCAACTAGGATCAAGACAAGAATGAATAAACACCTAGACATCTTTGAAGATGCAATGTTAGAGAGATGATAATATCTTTATAACAAATAACGCGTTTGTATCTCATAACACTCCAAAATATTGACTTGGGAAAACTAAAATTCTCATTATTGTTGTTTTGTTATCTAAAATTTTTTTTTAAAGAAAAAATCATATATTGTGAACCATACATATGGAAAGTGGAAACTATAGACAAAACACACTTACACATCGTTTTTGTTTTTATATTAAAAAGTATTTATAATTTTACCAAATTCATTTTTTTTTTTAAATGCTAAGTAAAGAATTTGAAATCTCTTTAACAATCAAATGTGTAAATCTAATATTCAACATTAGTTTCACAATCCACATTATATATGTTTTGCAGTAACAACATTTGTTTTTTTTTTTTCTGATAAACCGTGGGAGTTCCGAACTTTTGGCCCATAATTTCCCCCGGTGCCCGGAACCAACCGTTGATAATACCTACTTAAGGCGTAAATCACTCCTCCCAATGAGTTTGAACTAGTAACTTTAAACACTCCAAAGAGTGTCTCAACCACTAGACTAAAGTTTCTTGGTCAGTAACAACATTGTTCTTGTGTATGTGTTTGTTTATGCTATTTTTTTTATCATTTTTAACATTTTTGTGTTCTTTTATTCACAACTTCTTTTTTGTTTTACTATATGATATTGATTAAACAAAAATACTCTATGTGTCTATAAAAGTATAGAGTTATCATAAACTCTTTAATCAATACAATCAATTTCGGATATAAAATCACTTAAAATATTAGAATAAACAAAAAAGAATGAACATGAATGAATTAGAAATAATTCAAATTGAAAAACAGTCATATTTGCTTTTTTTTATTCCACAAAGATCACAACACAAGAAAAAGAATCGATTAAAGCATTAGAATATTTTTTAATATTTTGATAATATCGCATGTTTAACGGGCTTATGTTGCAAGTTGGTTAATAGAACCACAAGCTCTTAATTAAAATAAAAAATAGATAAAGTATAAATATTTTTTTATTTAACAAAATGTAGTCTAATAATGCATAAAAATTAGTATATAAAATTAAAATACTTGTAAAATATAAAAATAATGTTTCACTCAAGAAAGTGACTAAATTTAAAAAATTTAAAATTAACTTCTTACATACTCTAAGTATATATAATGTTTATGTGGACCGATCTACTAAACCGCAAATATATGCGGACATAGGTTTAGACAATTTATTATTTAATTAGAGGTTAAATCCATCAAAGATAAAAAAAAAATGAACATATTGTAGAATAAACTAAGTAAATGCAGACCAACCCATTTGACACTTCTAACAAGAGAAAATCGATAAAGATTGTGAAATAAACTAAATATATTACAATGTATCTACGCTTGATTTTTGATAGGATAAATATCGGCTGTTACATTAAGCTTATGAACACTATGTAAAGAACTATTTAAGCATAAAGGACATTAACGATTAAATCTCATTTGCTAAGTTGATATAGCAAAACTCGAATTTGATATGCTGAATTAATTAGAGAAATAGTTCTATGGTAAATAAATTAATAGAACATTTTACATAGTAAATAGTTTTTCCAAAAGGCTTACAAAAAAATAAAAACAAGCCTTATTGAAAAAGGTTGAAAGATCAAAGATTTCAAACATGGTAAGTGAACTTAAAGAGAGTAACTTAGCAAAATCTTTTCGGTTTAATCTAGCCAATATTATATTTCGAACACATCTATCAATGTCTGAGAAGATGTGTGCCACATCCAATGCAGGCTTGGTCTTGTGTAATCTAGAATTCCTTTTATACTATATATAGTAAATTGAAGCTTGGGAAGCAATATGAGCCAGAAGTCTAGTGTCTTTTTGGTGGAGATGTTGAAGAAACTCCATAAGATCCATCCAGGATAGCCCAATCTGTGAAGAACATGTTTCCAAATTGATGCTGCAAAATCACATTGGATAAACAAATGGTCTCTGGTTTCATCCATCTGATCACATAGAAGGCAGAGAGGAGGAGGTTGAATATCCCCAGTTTAACATTCTGTTTCTAGTGGGCAATCTGTCCAAGTTAGCTACCCACATTGTGAAGGAGTGCTTGGATATTGAGCCTCTGAACCAGACAGTCTTTGCCCATGGATGAGAATTATACATTGGCAGAGCCGTTCTTGAGCACAAGCAGAGCAAGCATTAGCTTGCGGTCTTTTCTTTAGTTTAAAATTTTTGTTAAGAAAATAGCCCCTTTTTTAAAAAAATTATACAACTTCGGCCCATTTTTTCGTTGTCGATTGCGGCCTTTACAAATTTTTTTAATCTCAGGACCGGCCCTGCACCTTGGCCTTAATACTTCCCATGTGAGAGCCGTTGAGAAAGTAAATGTTGAAGAGAGTGGGATGTGCCAAAAATATTCATCTTGATCCGCACCTTGCAGAAGAGGAGACTGATTAGATAGGGTGGAACGCAAAATAGATAGAATTGTATTTCTTGTCCTAGAAGATGGGAGAATCCATAAGCCATTGTTGACATCTTCTACAACTTTGCAATCTTTGTGAAAGCTAAAGGTGATTGGTCCTTGATCACCTAACAGTTCCTATAAAGAATCATTTCTATTATGGATCCATGTGTCAAACTAGAAGCTTGCTTGATTTCCATTGCCAAACTTGCACTTAACATATTTTCTTGCTTCATGTCTGATGGCCAATAGAGACTTCCACATCTATGAATCTGCAGCTGCTGGTTCAAGTGACCAGAAACTTCTCCGTGGCAAATAAATATCTTAAAATGTTGATAAAATATAAAAAAAAATAGTTCGTAATTATAAACTATGATAGACTAAGAGTTGGTAAATTAGATGTGTAAATAATTTCCTTTTTAGTAATCTTTTGGATGGTTAAGATAAGATGCAACTTTTTTCTTTCTATTATCCTTAATAAGAAAAAAGTTTGAATATTCCAAGCAGAGGAATGTCTTTGTATTTTATGTAGAAAAAATGTATACATTTTTGTTCTTATTTCTTTTCTTTTGTTTTTTTCTTATAAATTTGCATGTGATGTGTAGTTGAGTTACACCCACACGATTTTTCTTGTTTTGGTTAAGTAGGATTTTTTTTTTTATATCACATTTGGATCCATAAGATCCTAATCACAATTAATTTCTATAATTAAAAAATTTTCAATTACATCAAATAAAACTTCGAGGAAAAAAATGTAAAAATATAGACATTTAACCGGTCCTGAGCTTATAAAAAATTTCGAAAGCGGCAATTTACAACGAAAAATAAGCCAAAACTCTATCTTTTTTAAAAAAAATGAACCGTTTTCTAAACTAAAATTTTTTAAAACTAAAAAAGGATCGCAAGCGAATGTTTACTCTGCCTGAGCTCAGAATAGGCTCTGCATTTAATTATTTAAATGAAATCATTTTTAAAAGAAGAATGCAAAATAAGATTTTAGGTTTTCTCATATGTGTAAAATCGATTTTTGTTAATATCGTATAGCAATGATATATATAAATTTTTAAATTTAAAACACTAACCTAACATACCATTGTAATTTTATTTTATGGTAATGAATTATATATATACAAGCGTGTAATAATTGAACATATAAATTATTGACCGGTCCATAAATAAGGAGGAAAATTATTTTTTAATTATTTTGGGCTAATAAGTCAAATAGATAATAACTTTTCCCATACCTAAGATAGTTAATTTAGGTGAAACTACATTAAATTTAAATAGAGACTATGCATTAATAGTAATACATTTTATAGTTGCAAACATATGCATTGCCTGACACATTACCACCGTCTTTGACAATAATTCATCTAGACAATTAATTGAATATTTTGTTTTCTTTCTAATAATCTAATCTGAGTTAATTTCAAAATTCATAAAAAGGATTGAAAGCCGAAAATTCTGAATTTTAGCGTAATGAAAAACCTTATATATTATCAAATTTCATGACATGAAAAAACAAAATTACTTAAAATCTAATTTTTATGGCTGAATATTTGGATCTTCGGATCGAGTTAGAGTAAGATTTGATCGGGTCTGGGTTTCAGATCTAGGAGTTTTGGACTTATTATATAACTGAATGGTTTTCGGGTCGGTACCAGGTCGGATTTTGACGGGTTCGAATACAATTTGGGTTTTTGGGTTTTTGGGTCGTATAAGATTCAGATTTCGGGTCTCGAAAATTATGCCCAAACCTACTAATTTAATACTCTCTCCTTTCTATAATATAAGATGTTTTAGAGAATTATTTATGTTCCAAAATATATTTTCGTATTTCTATGCAAATTTTAAAGCTATTAAATAGTCTACATCCATTAATGAAATATCAGCTTTTTATTGATTAGTCAAGTGTTTTGAATGTATAATATATAATATATTTTAAATAAAAAACATAATTTCGTAATATGCGTGCCTTTAACTAAAACATCTTATATTATAGAACGGAGAGAATAGAATTTTCTTATAAAATTAAAGTTTTAACTATTTAATCAATATAAATACTATACATATACTACTAAAGATAATATCCATTAATTCTATTAGTATAAAGACAATACATGAACGAATATTATACCAACAGCTTTAAAGCTGATAATATCTTTATAACAAATAACGCGTTTTTATCACAAGACTCCAATATATTGACTTGGAGAAACTAAAATCCATATTATTGTTGTTTTGTTATATAAAAAGATATATATAATTAATTCATCGTATACACTTTGACTTAGTTTGGAACCATATATTTGGAAATTATAGACACAAGAGCTATATTAATACAATAGTTTGTGTTTTCTTAAAAAATGTATATATAAACCAAAGTCGAATGGTTCATATCCGGAACCGAACCAAATACCCGAATGTCCAGTCCTATTTAACTATAAGAATTATCTCCGACTTAACGTATTTGTTGTTATTGTTAATTAAACTAAATTTTCCGTGATATATACAAAGGTATAGAGTTCTCATAACTATTTCAAAAATACAATCCACTTCGAATATTAAATGACTAAAAACAGTAGATTAAATGAGATAATGTCTGTGAATCCATTAGAGATCGATGATTCAAACTAAAAAGCTTCATGTATGTGTGTCTGAAAAGAAAAGAAATGCATTGTTGGTAGGGGTGAGTATTTAGACCGAACCGAACTTAGTTCAGTTTATTCGGTTGCTTCGGTTTAATTCAGCATAATTTTTATTTTTATTCGGTTTTCGGTTCGGCAACAATTTGTTTTTTATTAAATTGACCGAACGAAACCGGACTGGACCAAACTAAACTTGTTAAAATTAATCTAACAAACCGAAAAATCAAAAATAAACCAAAAAAACAATAAAAAAACAAAAAACTGAACCGAAATTAAGATTTTCAAACAAAAAACTGAACTTAAAAAATAAAAAACCAAACCGAATAAACCAAATGCCAAACCAAATTTTTATTCAGTTCAGTTCAGTAAAAAAAAAAACTGAAAATACCGAACAAACCGAATGCCCACCCCTAATTGTTGGTATGGTCGAAATGCTTGAAAATAGCCATATTAGTTTGTGGCATTAAAAACCAACACACATCTTCAGATCTATCATATTCCTTCTAAAAAAACTATATACTTTATTATATTTATTAAAAAAAATACAGAGAATGAGACATGGCGAACACAAGTCATTATCCGATTAATCCACTGTGTGTGGAAACCAAAATGAATCAGAACCTGTTGCAGAAAAGACCATTCGATTCGATCATATGCTTTAGCGATGTCCGTTTTGACGGCCATGTATGATCTTGAAAGGCGACGATCTTCACGCAAAGAGTGTAAAGTTTCATGTGCCATGACTATGTTATGAGTAATATACCGTCCATGAACAAATGCAGCCTGCTCAGGAGTGACAATTGACAGTAAAATTGGTTTTAATCGATTAACCAAAACTTTTGCTATGATCTTCTAAGTGACAGAACAGAGGCTTATAGGCCGGAAGTCCTCCATTCGTTGGGGCTGTGCTTTTTTCGCAATAAGACAGAGGTGGGTATGAGTGATAGCAGGATCGAGATACCCAATTTCAAAGAAGAGACGAAATTCGCGCAATAGGTCATCCTTGAGAATGGACCAGT
The DNA here is from genome assembly GCA_900406425.1 of Iberis pinnata. Lineage (NCBI taxonomy): Eukaryota > Viridiplantae > Streptophyta > Magnoliopsida > Brassicales > Brassicaceae > Iberis > Iberis pinnata. Next base: position 15,900 of record OVBE01005853.1, read on the forward strand.
AAGTTTGGTAAAACAATGCTGAGAAATCATCGGCACCGGGCTCTTTAGAACTAACAATGGCAAGTCGCAATTCTTCCTCCGACACATCTTGAAGGAGGAGATCATTGCAGGCTGGTGTTATAAGAGGCCGAAATCCTTCAAACACCTCATCAAATGACGTATTACCAGATGATGTGAATAATTGTATAAAATAGTTAGAAGCTTCAACACCAATTTCGTTATTACCAAATAGAGTTTCTCCGTCTTGAGTTTTTAAGGTGATAATGCGATTTCGGAAGTTCCGATTCATAGTGCAGGCATGGAAGAAGCGCGTGTTTCTATTGCCATCGCGTAACCAATCAATTCGACTCTTAGAGAGTCAGTAACGTTTCACATTCTGATAAGCTGTTTGTAGATTTTTGTAGAGACCGACAAGCTGGTGTGTGGACGAGGTACCATCAATAAGAGCAGTGTCAATGGTTAGGGTAAGATTCTTAGTGCAGGCATAGAAGAAGCGCGTGTTTCTATTGCCATCGCGTAACCAATCAATTCAACTTTTAAAGAGCCAGTAACGTTCGTCATTCTGATAAGCTATTTGTAGATCTTTGTAGAGACCGGCAAGCTGGTGTGTGGACGAGGTATCATCAATAAGAGCAGTGTCAATGGTTCGGGTAAGATGTTGTATTTGCACTTTAGCATTTTGGCAGTTTCGTGACTTCCAATTGCTAATGTGATGTCGGCAGTTATAGCCATATTAGTTTGTGGCATTAAAAACCAACACACATCTTCGGATCTATCATATTCCTTTTTTTTAAAAAAACTATAAAATTTATTATATTTTTTTAAAAAAATGACCATATCTAAAGTCCACAATCCTAAACCTCCACCATTCTATATAAACCCACTAAACACTTTTAATATAACATATCAAAATCTTACAAAATTATGTCATTTCTAAAAGTGTTCTTCATTACACTCTTCTTGTCTCTTCAAACACTATTTATTACTTCTCAAACTCTTCCTTCTTCTTCATCAAACATTTGCAAAACGACACCGGATCCAAAATTTTGCAAATCAATATTCCCACAAACTTCTCAAGGCAACGTTCATGAATACGGCCGTTTCTCACTCCGAAAATCGCTAACGCAATCGCGAAAATTCACACGTACTATTGACAAATACTTAAAACGCAACAATGCAATATTATCACAATCCGCCGTTAGAGCTCTTCAAGATTGTCGTTATCTCGCAAGCCTTACAACAGACTATCTTTTAACGTCGTTTAATACTGTTAACGTTACTAAAACGTTGACGTTTCGTGACGCTGATGATGTTGAAACGCTTCTTTCTGCGGCGTTGACTAATGAGCAAACGTGTCTTGACGGAGTCAACACTGCCGTTTCTTCTTCTTCGTGGCTAAGAAACGGTGTTGCGTTGCCGTTAATTAACGATACGAAGCTTTTTAGTGTTTCACTTGCTTTGTTTACTAAAGGATGGGTTCCAAAGAAGAAGAAACATAACAATGGAAGGAGGTATGTTTATTTAATATTTAGTAACTTATAAAATTATATATTAGTGCTGGTTTTTTATAAAATGATAAAAGAAATATTATTTAAAAAATTATAATCTATAACATTACGTATACAACATAAAAAAAATTAATTAATGTTTTAGTTATAATTATTTAACTTTAACTATTAAATAAAATATTTGAATTACTTTCTTAACATCATAGATTTTTACCATAAATTATCTTATTCTAAAATCGTTTATCTTTTCTAATTTTTCTTCTTTCGTCAAAATTTTTTTTGTGCGATTTGTTAGAGTTGTTCATTAGAGATGTTTAATGGAGTGTTTATGTATTTAAAATTGTACTACTAAACTTTTAAAATAAATAAAAAATGGCTAATATATTAAGGGTTGGTCCTTAAAAAAATATTTTTAAAAATTTCTAAACACTTTTATGTGTTGATTGTTGATTGGTCTTTTTTAAATAAATATGGATTTGTTTGTAGAATATTATGTGATTGCTTATTTAAGGACTCTTAATGGACATTTTTTTTTTCTTTGTACATGAATCCTTAGCATAAAATTTAAATACAAAAGTTGGTAAATATATTGTTAAGCACCTCATTAAACATCCCACTAATGGAAATACTTTTAGTGATTGTTTAGTTGGCTATATTAAAAAAATATTTACTTGAAAATATAACTAATGAAATTGTGATAAAAAAAGTTTCAAAATATGAATATAAATGTAGAGTATATTTGTAAATAATTTTATATATTATATTATATTTTAACATTTACTAATTCTGATAAAAAAAAAATTATAGCTCCGCCACTTGGACCCACACAACTCCATTCCGACATTTTCGTAATGGAGCTTTGCCATTAAAGATGACGGAAAGGACACGCGCCATTTACGAATCTTTAAGTAAGAGAAAACTCGCCGACGACAATGACAATGACGACGGGAGGACGGTGGTTGTGAGTGACATTGTGACGGTGAATCAAAACGGAACTGGGAATTTTACAACCATATCGGAAGCTGTTACAGCGGCTCCGAATAAAACCGATGGTGTTGCCGGATATTTCGTTATCTTCGTAACGTCAGGCGTTTATGATGAAAACGTATTGATTCCTAAAAACAAAAGGTATTTAATGATGATCGGTGATGGAATTAACCGGACAGTGGTTACCGGTAACCGGAGCGTCGTCGACGGTTGGACTACTTTCAATTCCGCCACTTTTGGTACGTCAATATGAAATAATTATTTAGTTCCAAAAATACTACAATTTTTTCAAAGATACCACAAAAATGTTTTTTTTTCAAAAATACCACAAATTTAAAATAGTTTTAGAACTTCAAATTTAAACATAAAACCTCCAAAACCAAACCCATCCCCCTTCAAAACTAAACCCTAATCTCTAACTAGTGAATTCAAACTCAAAAATTTAAATTCTAATCCTTTAAAATTCACTTTTTATTTTTGTGGTATTTTAAAAACATTTGAGAGTATGGTATTTTTGGAACTTTTAGAAGTTTGTGATATTTTTAAAATTTGAACTTCTTTCGATGGTATTTCAAAGAATTTCTCTAAATATTACATAGAATTTACAAAAAAAAAAAAAAAAACTTAAAAATCTTCTTTTTAGAAAGGGAGTAGTTATTAAGGACTATATATATTGTAATAAAAGAAGATAAAACTACTTTTGTTATGTGACCGACACATATGAGTCGTATGATATGACTAAAACGAGACCTTAAATTCAACCCAAAATTATTGGTTTCAACACTTTTTAAGTGCGTTATAGTTGTTCAAAATTGCATGTTCTAGTACGTCCATAAGAAATAATGATTTGTTTCTACTTTCACGTTAATAACTTTATGTATATATTACTTGTCTTTGACATATATATATATATATATATATATATATATATATATTAAGTATCAATATTTTGATATAAAAGTTGATATTGTGAGTTTTTTTAACTACCTCAAAGGCTATAAAAGTAGAAGAATCTACCCAAGGTCGGTCTTGAAATTTTGGAGCAAAATTAAAAAAATTAAGGCTAATATTTTATGTATATTTTTTTGGGACCACTATATATATATAAAAAAATTTAATTTTGGAAGCCTATAAAATATAAGATCAAATTTATAAAAACGGGGGCTATAGACAAATATTTCATCTCGTTATGTCCAAGACCGGCCCTGATGCTACCTTGTTGAAAAAAAAATATGTAAAAAAGAGAATACAACCACTTTTTTAATGTTACCGACACATATGACCATAAATGTCTAAAATTTAACCCAAAAATTTGAAAATCCAACATTAACGTATGTGCGTAGTAGTTAAAAGTTGCACGTTTTTTCATTATATGACAAACTTTATATTACTATTAGGAGACTAGTAGTGAATAAGTGACAAGACGCATTACTAATTTTAACTACCATTTCCTTTTATTTTCTGTCCAATTTTTATCATATTATATTTCTTAGAAACAACAAACAACCAAAAAATAATCTTTGTGAGTTTTTTTTCATCAGCCGTATCATCGCCGAACTTTGTCGCGGTGAACATAACTTTTCGGAACACGGCTGGGCCAGAGAAGCACCAGGCCGTGGCGCTACGAAGCAGTGCCGATCTTTCGATCTTTTATAGTTGCAGTTTCGAAGCGTATCAAGACACTTTATACACACATTCGTTAAGACAATTCTATAGAGAATGTGACATTTATGGAACAGTCGATTTCATATTTGGTAATGCAGCGGTTGTTTTACAAAATTGCAATTTGTATCCGAGACAACCGCTGCAAAACCAATTTAACGCTATTACAGCTCAAGGTCGGACCGATCCGAATCAGAATACTGGGATTTCGGTCCATAATTGTACAATTAAACCGGCTGATGATTTGGTTCTAAGCAATTATTCGGTTAAAACGTATTTAGGCCGGCCATGGAAAGAGTATTCAAGGACGGTTTTCATGCAATCATACATTGATGGTTTTGTTGAACCGGTTGGTTGGAGAGAATGGAATGGAGATTTCGGTTTGAGTACTTTGTATTATGCTGAGTATAACAATACCGGTTCCGGTTCGAATACAACGAACCGGGTGGTTTGGCCCGGTTATCATGTGATTAATTCAACTGATGCTGATAATTTTACGGTTTCGAATTTCTTATTTGGAGATGAGTGGATGGTTCAAAGTGGTGTACCTTATCTGAGTGGTTTATTTTTGTAATTTCTTGTATTTGATTATTTATTTTATTTTAACCGGTTTAGTGTTTTGTACTTAGAATCTTTAAGATGAGTTTAAATTTAAAGATAAATACGAGTATTAGTTTGAGTTTATGATAATATCTCTCAAATGTGATTCTCTCTCAAAATTTATATAGTATCAAGCAAAAATTTACATAAAAATTTCTAAGGCAATCAAAAAGAGAAAAGTTCGAATGAATAGCTCCGGTAACCTTCTCGAGAAAGCTATAATCTCAACTAACCTCTTTATAAAGTTATTTTTTGTTTTTAATTATTTTAAA
>OVBE01005854.1:0-20928 GCA_900406425.1 Iberis pinnata
TATATATATATATATATATATATATATAATATTTGCTTCAACTTTCATAGCGGAGGATGTGGAGATTGTGGAGATTGTGGGGGATGTGGAGAAGGTGCTGTTGCATGTTTGGGACTTCTTTCTGCTTGTACTTGTTAAATGGTATTATATCAAAGTACATGATTCTTCTTCATTAATCATTAACCATTTTTTAATCATTTCTTTTTAGAAATACTTTATGTAATATATTGATAATTTTTTGTTGTTGATATAAAACAATAATACAAGCTTGCAGTTTTGCTATGTGTTGAAAGTTCTATTTCATTGGGTTTGAGATTGAGTTTTCTTATATATGAAATTGTTAAATTGTTTTTATTGAGTAGTTCAAAGTTCTAATCATGTTCTTTCCAGAGTCGTTGGCTGGCTTAATGACAACAATAACCATAACTACGAGCATCTCCATCAATAAATATTAAGAATTTTTTAACAATATTATATTAATAAATATTACAAAAAGAAAAGAGAGACATAAAAATTGATTTTTATTTAGAATTTTTTAGAACCAATTTTTAGTAAATTTCTTACATGTGTTGTATTCTTATTGAGTTATATAATTTTTTAATATAAAAATAATTCAAAAACAAAACTAAAGCTAGAAATATTATTATTTTATTAAATGGGTACTCTTATTAGATTTTTGACCAATGGAGATGGTCTAACATACATAAAACTAAGATACCATTGTCAAGTATAAAACGAGTCGTCATTTGTAAAATGAATCGTTTAAAATTAAAGCAACTTTTCCCTCTTCTCTGGCAATACTTTTCTCCCTTTTTATTATAAAACTTTTATTTGTTTAAATCTAATTATAGTCCAGTTTGCATTAATTCCGTCCAATTAAACAAATAAGAAATACATTTAGCCTAAATTTATGAATTCGGGTGGGTTTTTCGGAATCCAAATCAGACCCGTGCAAAATCTAAACATCTAAGAAACCTAAAAACAAAAAATAATACCTTTTTGCTTCCATCACCGTCGGTTACCTGCAGATTCGCCAGATATGCAACTCTGACGACAACGACAGAGACCGAGACATCATTAACATCGCCGCCCACACGGAACTTCGATTTATGGATAAGAAGAAGAAGCTGATATTTGTATTGTCACAATGGGAATGGAAAAGGAAAGTTAGGTTTATGGCATGACTAAGAACAAGTAGAATAACCTTTGAGCTTAGTTTGTCGGTGATTCTATACAGTTGTGGTTTCGGAAAAAACGGGTGAACTCATTGGTTTTGGATTTTGCTGAAAAATCTGGGGGTCGCGATGAGATCTCACAAAAAAGAGAGAGAATCGTTCTTTTTTACTTTTCTCCCTTTGCGATATTTTTTCACTATTTTTTCGCTTATCTTACGGCCGTTTTGAGAAAAATACAAAACAAATTGCAAACACTCTCTCTCTCTTATCGCTTTTTCTCTCTATCTCCGACTGACTCTTCAACTTCGATCTCACCGCCGCCGCTGGCGTCCGGCTTTATCGCCGGCGCTCAGCGGCCCTCTCTTTATGTTTTTCTTTTTACTTTTTCTTCTCTCGGTTCTACACCCTTAAGCCAACTCTCATCTGGCGGATTAGATGCTTACTCTCTGTGTTTTCATGGCGGTGGATTCTTGCTCTGCATGCGTGTTTCCTTTTATCCATCGATCTTAGATACTATGACCTGCCTTGTACTTTTATTGTTCCCATCTTTCGTAGGTCTTTCGAGTTTCGGTGGTCCATGAAACGTTTGTATGTTGATTCTCGGGTTCTTCGCGTCTGGAGCATAAGATGGAGGCTGTTCTGGTCCATCTTCGGTGTGATTCGGGTGATTTTTTTGCGGCCGACCTGTCATTAGGAGCAGTTTTTCAGGATTTCCGATCATCCCTTAGTCGTCGGAGATGTGGTTAGGTGGTGGATCCGCTGTAGCGGTTCTGGTGTGATGGCGATGTTGGTTGGCGGCGGGTTTGCTAGGAATCCTAGGGCTTCCTCTTGTTTGATGGGTCTGGATTTGGGCTTTTACCAGTATTTCTGAAGGCCCATATATGTTTTGTATAAGGCCTTAATAATTTGGGTGTTAATGTTTTTTGTTTAGTTTGTCTATAATTATAATAAGAGTCAACTTATTGTACTTAGTTAGGAAGGAACAGATTCGTTCGGGTATTCATCCGGTACGAAGATTCCCGCTTAGTCGGGTAAGTTTATTTCGGATTAGAAAGTTGTATCTTTCTAGAATATGTGGTTCTTCGGGACTTAGTTCTCTCCTTCTAAGAAAAGTTTTATCCTCTCTTATAGAGCAATTGCCTCTTGTGGGTTTGTACCTTCCCTTAGAAGATTTGTAATACCTTTTATGAGTATGTTTTCTTTTTAATCTAATACAATAGTTGACACACACAAAAACCTTACGGCCGTTTTGATTCATTAATCAATTTTATTATCATAGCGTCGATAGTCACCGACAACTCTTCACCAAATAAGACCAGTGTCACATGTTAAACTTATTAAAAAAAAATAATACATAAATTATTTGAAGATATCATTTATTGTGACAAAAAGACGATATCATCTATTTTAAAAAATATTCACTACCAAAAAAATCTATTTTAAAAAATATTAAAAACTTTGTCCTAATTCTTTTTTAACTTAAAATACATGATTATAAAACAGGTGTGTTAACAAAAAAAATATATAGGAAGAATTAGCTAAAATCAAAAAGATAATATATTCGCTTTAATTAAGAAAAAAAAATTAACTAAAAAAAAAATTTTCTCCTATATTTATGGAATTAAATCTTTATTACATAAGTTTGTATAACTAAATTTTAATTAAAATTTAAGTCTCTTTTACCCAAAATAAATTTTCTTAAAACAATGTTTAAAATTTTTTTTGTTATTTTGACAAAACGATCGTTCTAATTTAGAATGATCGTTCTACAAATATAAGTAATTTCTAGATAATATATGAAACGATCATTCCACTATGAAACGATCATTCCATCTATTGTCCATAAATTACGTATATTTCTAGAATGATCATTCTACATTGGAACGATCGTTCCGTGTTTCTATTTTTTAAAAAACAAAGTTGGTTTATAACCGATTATATAAACTGGAAATCATTTAATTTGTTTACTTCTTCTTCTTCCCAAAAATTTATCTTTTAAAAAATCCTAGTTTTTTTTTCTCTCAACCTATCACTCAAATCTTTCATAATTTTTTTGTTTCTTATCCAATTTCAGCGATTTCAGGCTCTGTTCATAAAGTCTTTTAACTATATATGATTTTGCAATTTATTTAAATCGTTGTGAATATTCAAAGTTGAGACAAAAACCGAGTTAGAGAATAATAATTGTTTTCTAGAGGAAGAAAAGAAGAAAACTAGGGTTTGAGTGAGTTACAAATGGCGAGGGGAAGAAGATGGGATATCTTTTTAGTAATATGTTTTGGTAATTTTTATAAAAACTTTAACAACAAAAAATTCCAGAACGGTTGTTCCAAAATGTTTCTGAAACTTCCAGGGATATTTTTGGATGACCGTTCTGGCGTGGATATTTTCACATTTTACATATATACAAGATATTCTATAATACTTTTCAAAGTAACGTAGAAAATTTATTCCATAATTATATATTTTAAACGTGCATATTCTAGAATTCCTATTCTATACTATGTATTTTTTGTATTCTATAAAATATATTCCAGAATAAGTTGATACACTAGAAAATCTATTCCAAAACACGTCATATTCTAGACTATTTTCTAGAAAATTTTATATTTTATAATAGATTTTCCATAACAAGTCACGTTATAAAATTTTAGAATAGATTTTTCAGAATACATCGTATTCTGGAATAGATTTTCCAGAACACGTCGTATTCTGAAATAGGATTTCCAAAAGACATCATATTCTAGAATATATTTTTCATAAGACTTCATCATCCTAAAATCACAAATCAATTAACTCAAAAATCAATTTCGTTGTTTCCATAAAAATCACTAGAATCTAAGAGATCATCTCAAAAAGACTACAATAAGAAAAAAGTAACACTCCGCAATATTGTCTATGCGATAGGTAAACAATTAAGAGGTAGATTATGTGATAATAAAGTAAACAATGTCACCTTTAATTATCAAAACCAAAAGAGATAAAAAAAAAAACGATTATGCATGTATATGAACTTAACTTATATGTCAACTTTGATCACTATTTGATGTTTTTCTTTGTGGATTCTAATAAATGATTGTTATGGATATATGTTTAGAGAAATTTATATATTGAAGGAGAAGGAGAGAGAGAAAAAAAATGTTTTTTAAAATTTTTTGTAGATAATTAAATATAGTTAATAGAAAAAAATTATAAAAAATATTGTAGAAGTATAAATAGATATGGATAAAGATAAAGGCATATTAAGCATAAATTGACGTTCTAAAAGAAAAAAGTTAATCACACAAATATAAAAAAATAACATTTTTAATTAATTCTCCCAATATATAATTGTAGGAAGACCAATAATTCCACAACGAACTTAGTTTTTTTTCCCCCAAGTTTATAGCCTACTCTTACACAATGACCATGATTTATACTACATAGTCTATATATACTGAATAAAGAAGATTCTTCTAAGATAAACATAATAACATCATACGCCACTAATTTTTTTTATATAAAATTCTTGTTATTTGCCTAAACTATATAAAGATTAAAATATAAAATACAAATAAATACACAATCTAATGAATTTTTTACAAAGGTTTTATCATGAAAATCATCATTTAATTTATATAGCATGAAAGATTTATAAGAAGCCTGTTTTCCGAATTATAATAAAAAAATTCATGAAGTTCAGAGTTCTTAAAAACACGAGAAAACGTCACATAATTACAATTTCACTTAATTTGAAAACATTGATGCTTATATTAGAAGTATATTAATTTTTGAAAATCTGATTTGGAAAAAAATTTATAAGTTGAAGTATTCAAAATGAAATCAATAATATAACCAATTAAAAAGAAGAACACGACTTCTTCTCCCTCTGCTCTATTTTATAAATATGTAGACGTAACAATAAATATATATATATATATATATATATATATTTTGGTGAAAAAATCAATATATACAAATAAGCAACTGGAGACACATAAAAACTGATTATAAATCACAATAATCCAAGAATCCAAGTCAAATCATCATGAGTTCCTCCACAACAGAAGGTGAAAGCAAAAAAAGTAAATTTCTTTCATTAATTTTCCAGTTTCTTCAAATAATATTTCTTATAGCTAACTATTTTTTATTTAATAAAAAAATAAAAACTAAATTGTTATTGTAATATTCTCAGCTCCACATATTCAAACAATGAACAATGAAGGAGACATTGAAGCAAAGACAGCAGAAAAAGATGTTTTCGCTCCATATTTAAATTATTGGGTACATATTTTTTTTGATGAAATTTTATAATTATAAATCAAAACTGTAAATATTTACACAATGTTAGTGACGACCAAAGTTGTGAAAGCTGTAAAAAAGAGAGCCCGCTGTAGTATGGTATGAGGGTGCCTCGTTAAAACCTTTCGCTAGAAAACCCAATGGGACAAAACTAACGAAAGGAAAAAGAGTACACACCTCATATCCAGCATAGGCCATAAAGAATAGAGAAAATAGTTGGTCAAAACAAGAATTATCAGTGACAGGACATCCAACGCTGCAGAAGAGAGTGAAACGGTGACTCGGGAGGATAGTGGAGACTCCGGCTACGGTCTCGAACTATGTGGGTAATAATCGTGCGAAGCTGAGCTGGAGTGTGTCGTGGCTTCCCATGAATCCTGTTGTTGGGTACATATTATTATATGATAATTATTTTATTCAATTAGTTAAAGTTGTAATAAACCTATTTTTTTAAAAAAAAAACATATATTTGTTTCAACCTTCATAGCAATTGTACTGGATCAGAAGAAGGTACATCAGAAGATGATTGTGTTGTAGGATGTTTGAAAGCTATTTGTGGAATTTATGAAGATTGATCAAATAGTGTTGAATTAAAGAACGGGTTAATACATTATTTTTATTTTTATAGTTTATTAAAATTATTTTGTTACAAAGTTTTTGTATTTTAGATATTTTTTAATTTCGTAGATAATGAACAATAAGTAATGAATCATGAAAATATTTAAATGGTGAATTGTAAGTGAATTTTTTTGTGTGTAAAATTGAACGATTAATTGTTAGTATTAATACTAAATTTTTTATATAAATAGTGAATATATAGTGTGAATGAACATAAATAAATTATTAACTAATTTGAAAATAAAAAAATACCTTATTACCAATTAAAAACATTACGTACCCCATCCACTAGATTTCTTCTTCTTTGTACTCTTTTTTGTTTTTTCAGATAAGAAATGTAAATTTTTTTATGATCAAAATGAAAAAATGTTAGTACAAATATCTTTGTACAGACCATATATGTGTTGATGATATAACATAATAAAAGGATAATATACTATTGCAGCTAAGCTGTATATGTGTCAAAAGTTCATTTAGAAAATAGGTGAATTCATTACTTTAAAGGTTTCTTGTTGTAGATTCCTAACTTTAAAGTTTATATGATTTTTTTTATTTTTTTTTGTGCATCAAGTTTACATGATTATCACATAAGAACTATCACACAAGAAAGATATTAAAACTTTTCTTTATAAAGAATATAAAACTTTAAACATCTAGTTTAATTATAATCAAGTGGAGAATATAAGGATTTTATTCTTATGTGACATATTTGTCTTACGGTTTAATTATAAACATCAAATTCATGTTAAAGTTAATGATTCTAATATTAAAAACGACACTGTTATGGATCAGTTTCGATAAGGATCAGAATTCGAGTATATTGATAACCCTCTTTTTTTACCTTGTTAAAGTTTTTCCTCTTCATTATTATGTCTACGTTTTCTAATTACGTAAGTTAAAGTTATGTTTGAGTTTTTGAGTTTTTTGTGTGTGAGTTAATATCATAATTAATTCACAAGTTACACAATAACAAAACAAAAACTCTCAATTAAAGACAAGAGAAAGGAGAGTATAAATAGATGTGTTTTTCTCCATCAAATAACACATATACACATTGACATGTAATAAAAGATCAAATGGGAAAATCAATTGGAGAATTTGATCCACATAAATCATAATCAAGCAATGGATCAAGGTTAGTATCTTTTTCTTCTTATGTAAGAAAATGTCCATGATTGAATTAAAAACAAGTCTAAATAATCATACGAATTATAAATCATAAAAGCAGAGTTTACATATAATTATAATTAAGTCAAATTAAACAAAATTTTTATGTTTGGGACAACAATAATGTTATGTCTTATATTAATTCTCTTTTCTTTTTTCAAAAATGCAACATATTTTGTAAACGTAAAATAAAAATATTAAATTTTATAATCTCAAAACTTTAAAAATAGGTGTAAGAAATTATGTAAATATTTTAAAAAAAAACTCGTGTACATTATTCTTATGAAAGTAAATATAATTCTTCCAATCTAAGCTTTCATCATCTAATAATCTATGTGCGTGTCTCAAATCTCCAAATTCACGGCTTCTCTTTTACCAATCGAGCTAAGTATACATCTACCAGTTATTATTATTTGTAAATAGATTTTCTATTTAAAAGCAAAAGAGAAAAATAAAATGTTTATTAGTTTAAGTGTTTTCTTGAACCCAATAGAACCAAATTTGAACCCTTAGTAGCCCATTAGAATGACGAGTCTTGATTTTTTCCAAAAAAGTATTTGTCTTTGTATGTATTCCTTCCGTTTTTAAAAGATTATCACTTTAGCTATCATTTTTTGTTTTTAAAAAGTGTCACTTTAGATTCCTTAGCGATCTGTCAATGATTCCGAGGATGAGTGTGTTTATCTGTTTTTGTTTTATTTCAAGTAGTAACAATCTTCGGATGTGTTTTGCAGGTTTGTAAGCTTTTAGGCTCTGCAGAGTAGTTTGTCATTATCACCAGTTCCACCTCATAGCCATATTGAATGAGGAAGTTAAGTTGATGCATGCAACAACCGAGACTCAATGGCGAAATCTCGAATGCTTGCTCTGCTTGAATTCAAGATCGGCTCTAGTTTGAGAACTCTTGATTTGATCCAAACAACCCTTGTACCAATCGCCTAATTGTTTTTGAGTTCTGATTGCAGTTAAAATGCTATTGATTTGAACAATCTTTTTGATTCTATCGTAGTGATGAATTCTCTGAGGAGCCCCTTGGCCTAGGAAAGAGAGCAGAATATCCAAAAGGAGACAGGTTCTATCATTTCCAATTTTCTTCTTGATGAAAAGTTTTGCCTCTAGGGTTCCTTTCAATACTCCAAGAAAGCCCTCCTTGAAAAAGATTAACCAAATTAGTTTTAGTAACTCACCAATACCTAAACCACCTTGATATTTAGATAATAATCAACGTCTATCCTTGAAAATAGAAAAATATCTCCCCAAAAATTTTGTGTGTTTTTTTGGATTTACAAGGAAATTTGATTATTTTCCTTGAAAATAGGAAACAAATATTTCATTTGATTTTGATGTAACAATTTCTTTTTTTTCATTTAATTTAGAGGAAACAATATATTTTTTAAAAAAATTAAATATCAAATGAAACCTTATATCATTCCCTTCTTATTATTTCAAAAATACCTAAACAACAATAACCTTGCTTTTGTTATATTTTAGTTAATGTATAGTTCACTTTTATTATTGTTGATTTACCTACATTTTATAAGGAAAATTTATTTTTATCCTTATATGCAATTAATTTATATTTTCATATGTGGGGTTTTGTTTTTATAAGATAAAGTTGATACAATAAGAATTTGATTCTTGTTTTAGAATTTGGATATTTCACGACCTTCCAAAAACTTCTAAGATCTAGATTGGTTGCAGTTAAGGTCTAATGATTCTCTTTGCTTGATAATCTGCAAAATAAAATTGGTTTTAAACAAACATAGTGTTTGTTTATGATTTCATACAACAAAAGTAACATTTATAAAACATGTGAAGAATGTTTAGGCTAATTAATATTTTCATATAACAAAAATACACACTGGAGAATGTTTTGGCCACTAAACACTACAACAAAAATTAATTATACATATTTTGAAACTACCTAACCTTATACAATCGAGTCTTCATGCTCTTCCTCCGAAGCACGATGTGCTAGAGAACTATAGGTTTATCTCAAACTGATATAGCTTTTGTAAGAATATGCCATTCGCATATGAACTTTTTACTAGGTGTATTGCTAACCAATTTGCTAAAAGCTTCTTGCATTTTAGGCACATAAGCCAAAACCCACAACTGCAATGCCATTGGGAATTCAAATAAATCGTACTTCTTATCCTTCAACAAATATGTCTTATGTTTCGACATGAAGAAATCTAACAAGAGTTCATATGCATCTTTTACCCACGGATATGTCATCAAAGTGGTAAGGTCTCGCGACTTTTCAGCGTTAGATGCTGAAAATAAAAATATGAAATATGGTCGAATGAAAATTTCTTTAATTAACAACAATATACTCAATGCAAATTTCTTTTCATTCTTCTTAGTTTTAACAACCATTTTGATTAGATGTTTCAAATAATGGTTTTCTCTAAGTGAAGCCAAACTGTTCTCCCATAATTTTTGCTGGTTTTTCATCACCACATTGTAGTCCGGTGACCATGTGAAATCTTTTCAATGAGAATCTCATAGCTAACCCTCAAAATGAAACCACAACTCGTTCTTCTTCTTAGTTAGTAGTTGTCTGCACAATATATGGTGCACAATCTTTCTAGAAAATACCACTTTACAGAAACTTAACTCTATTATAGAACCCAAAACAATTTGCTTAATACAATAAAGACTATATTATTTTTACCTTAAACATGTGTTAGAAACTTTACCGAAAATCTTGTGGAAGTTCAAGAGAAAGTACTATTAAGAAAGTACTATCAAGAAGGTACTATCAAGAAAGTACTATTAAGAAGGTACAATATCTTGAAATGTCGGAAGGTTTTCGGTAAATGTTTCGTATATGTGTTTAGGGTAAAAATAATATAGTCTTCACTGTATCAAGCAAACTTTTTGGGTCCTATAATAGAATTAAGCTTCAGTAAATCGATATTTTCTAGAAAGACTATACACCATATATTGTGCAGACGACTACTAACTAAGAAGAAGAATGAGTTGCGGTTTCATTTTGGCGGTCAGTCCATGAGATTGTCAATAAAAGAACTTCACATGGTCACTAGACTGTCATGCGGTGATAAAAAACCGGCAGAAGTTAGGGAAGAATAGTTTGACTTTCACTCAAGGAAAATCATAATTTGAAACATCTAACTAAATTGGTTGTTAAAACTAAGAAGAATGAAAAGAAGTTTGCATTGAGTATGTTGGTTTTAATCGAAGGGATTTTCTTCCAACAATATTTCAAATTTTTATTCCCAACATCTAATGCTGAAAATGCGCGAGATCTTACCACTTTGATGACATATCTATGGGAAAAGACGCCTACAAACTCTTGCTAGATTATATCCTGTCGAAGGATAAGTTCAATTTTTTGAAGGATAAGAAGTATGATTTGTTTGAATTCCCAATGGCATTGCAGTTGTTGGTCTTGGTTTATGTGCCTAAAATGCAAGAAACTTATAGCAAATTGGTTGGCAATCCACCTAGTAAAAGATTCATATGCGACAGGTAAAGTCTTATAAAAGCTATATCAGTTTGAGATAAATCTACAACTCTCTATCACATCGTGCTACGGAAAAAGAGCATGAGGAATCGATTGTATAGGGTTAGGTAGTTTGAAAATATGTATACTTAACTTTTTTTGTAGTGTTTATTGGCCAAAACATTTTCTACACATTTTATAAGTGTGTATTTCTGTTGTATGAAATTGTTTATTGTCCAAAACATTCTCCACATATTTTCTAAGTGTGTACTTTTGTTGTATAAAAGCATAAACAAGCACTATGTTTGTTTAAAATCAAATTTATTTTACGGATTATCAAGTATGGAGAATCATTAGACCTCAGTTACCAAATTAGATTTTTGTGTTTGTACATTTACCATTTAGATTCTAATCCAGCTTAATGTTAACAAAAGAAAAGGCTACTTAATTTGTACATATGTATGTTTGAAAATACAATATATTTATACAAAAAAGAATATACAAATCTCACTTTGGTAGCCTTATTCGAGATATCCCTATTAAAATTATATCTCTTATAGCCCGTGCAATTTTCTCTTTTCCAAAGCATTATTACATGTTGATCAAGAGTGAAGGCACTATTACTTTTGTTATATTTTACATTATGTGCTATTAGGAATTTTTTTAATATATAGATTAACAAAATTTACGGAGTTAAGATTACTACCCAATGAAGTTATTAATTTGTTTTAAACTTTTTCAACTCTATTTTCTTTTTTACCAGTAATTGAAATTACTACGAAGCACATATTTACATAACCCTATACGTTTAGAAACCACTAAGCAAAATCCAGTTTTTCTATTAAAAGTTAATTGGCTATCAAAAAGTTGGAATTTTTCTATAAAAAGTTAGACAATATAAAAAGCATTTAGGTAAAATAACCTATGGTAAAAAAATAATAATAATAATAAATAAATAAATAACCGATGGTACGTATTATTTAGATAAATATTTCGATTATTACCTCTTTCTATATTAGCGAAAAGACCAAACACTGACACAAAAGCAAAAGTTTTAAATGTTTAGTAGTTTTTGATTTTTTTTTTTTTTTTTGGACAAAACCAATACAAATTTTTGAAAAGGATATAGTATCATTTAAGTATTAGTTTCGACTATTACTAATATAAAATATTTCAACTATTACCTTTTTCTATCTTAGCGAAATGACCAAACACTGACACAAAAGCAAAAGTTTTAAATGTTTAGTAGTTTTTGTTTTTGTTTTTGTTTTGTTTTGTTTTTTTTTGTGACAACCAATAAAAGTTTTGAAAAAGATAAAATCATTTATTAGTTTCAATTAGGGCTAGAAATTTGATTTAATTGGTTCGATTCGGATCAGTTTTTGGTTTTAGATTTTGTGTCGAACTAAACTGAATATAATTTTGGTTCAGTTCGGTTCAGAATTCAGTTTATTCGGTTTGATTTTTGGTTTTGAAATTTGGTTTATTCGGTAAATTTTAGTTATTATTTCGGTTTATTCGATTCGTTTTTTTGTTTATTTGGTTATTTTCTGCTTATTAGTTCGGTTCGGTTACCAAAATAGAAATTTATTTGTGCCGTTCGATTATTGAAACATATTCGGTTTGGCTTGATTCGGAAAATCTCGTTTCGATTCGATTCGGAAAATTCAGTTTGGTTTATATTCTCATCCCTAGTTTCTACTATTACTTATATAAAATATTTCGACTATTACCTCTTTCTATCTTAGCGAAAAGACCAAACACTGACACAAAGCAAAAGTTTTAAATGTTTAGTCGTTATTTTTTTTTGTGACAAAACCAACTCTCCGTTTTAGATTAGTTGTCGTTCTGGAGAAAAATTTTCGTTTCAAAAAATGTATCGTTTTAGGTTTTCAATGCATAAATTAAATGAATTTGACTTTTTTAACCAATAGAATAATTGCAGTCCATCTTTGTTGTTAAAAAAAAAGAATCATTGCAGGAGTTTTTTTATATTGGTTAATTTAGAATATTTAATAGTGTTTTTATAGAAAATCGAGATTTTTTAATTGGTGTGAAAAACTCTAAAACGATAAATAATTCGAAACGGAAGGAGTACAAATTTTTTGAAAAGGGTAAAAATCATTTATTAGTTTCGCAATTTACCAATAAAGTCTTGTTTCATTTATTTTTAGATACTCTTTCTCTTTTACAATTAAAATATGTTCACTAAAACAATCTAATATAAAATATTGTATTGGTACTTATCAAAACAAACCCTAGAACACTTTCTCTCCCTCTCTCTTTGATGCATGCAAGAACAGAGACTTTAATGGCTATCTTCCATTTTATGTTAAACAAAAAGAGATAAGTTTCTTCTTCAGTTAGTTTGTTAATGTACAATTCATAGTTGATACATAAAGAAGCTTGCTTTTGCAGGTGAGGAATATCAATTCTCCAAGAGTAGATGCCTAAAAAGAGACCACTTCTCATGCCAAAAAAGACAGGTTCTACCATTTCTAATTTTCTTCTTGATGAAAGGAAACACCATAAGCCATAGTAGTTTGATTAGTTTATTGATACTCCAATAATTTTATACCTAAACAATAATAACTTTATTTTTGTTATATTTGACATTATGTGCTATTAAGAATTTTTTTTAATATATAGTTTAACAAAATTCATGGAGTAGTATCTTAGTTAGGTTCACTTTTAACAACATTTTATAAGGATTCTCCAAATTCACGGATTCTCTTTTACCAATCGAGCTAAGTATCCTCTTTATACATCTACTATTTATCTTCTATATATTAAAAGGGAAGAATTTTTAAAAACTAACATTTTGTTTGTAATTTATTACACTATATGCCATTAGTTAAATAAAAAAATAAAAAATAAAAAATTTCATTAAGGATAAAAAAGACAAATAACAAAATATATTATCTTTGTTGCCAAACACATTTAAAAATATCTTCTACTATTATCCATGTAACCAAAAAAATATCTAATTAACAAAAAAAAACAAAATCTTATAAAAAATTATAAATTTTTGTAAATAACTAATTATCAAAAATATAATATACATATATATATATATATATTTGGTAACATTATTTAAATTAGATTTATTTTCTAAAAAATGATATATATATATATATATATACATTATCATATACTAAAACTTAAAACATAAAAATACTTAAATGAACAATGTATTTCCACCTTTTATTTTCATATTTAGTTATATTTTTGAAAAGTAAATATTAAATAAAATATTTTATTAGATTATATATTTTATAATTTACTTTTATATTTAATATATTAATTTTGACTAATAAATGTCATATTTATTATTAAATATACCTTTTATATAATTTTGTATTAAATCTAAAATTATATTTTATAAAAAATATAATTTCGCACAAGTACGAGATATCAACTATTTGTAAATGGATTTTCTATTTAAAAGCAAAAGAGAGAAATAAAATGTGTACAAAGCCCATTATTTAAGTGTTTTCTTGAACCAAATAGAATCAAATTTGAACCCTTATAGCCATAGTCACAGCCCGATAGAATGATGAGTCTTGATTTGTCAAAATTAGTGGTTGAGTAAGTATTTTTCTATTTAAATAAAATAGAAAATACATAGTGTGAATAGATTCAAAACAGTTCCAATAGAATATTAGTCAATAAGACAACTGAGCCTAGAGGGTTTTATATACTCTGTTCTAGAGAAGTCTACTGCCATTTTCGCCCGAATACCTTGGATATTTCTATTGTTTATACCATAAAAAAACTACACCAAACGCTAGACATTCAATAAACTTGTTGTAAAGCGCATATGAACGTGATACGCCACCCAATGATCTTTGCCAACTTGCAGCGCCCCGTACAAGTGTTCCACATCTAGAAAGAAGCATTGCCCGCAGAGCTCCAGACAAAAAAAAAAGAAGTGGTTTATAGTACAGTTTATTGAATGTCTAGAGCTTGGTGTAGTTTTTTTATGGTATAAACAATGGAAATATTCAAGGTATTCGGGCGAGGATGGCAGTAGACCTCTTTGAAGACAGAGGATATAAAACCCTCTTGGCTCAATTGTCTTATGACTAATCTTGTATTAGAACTGTTTGAATCTATCTATAAAATGCGCATATTTTACATAAGAACTCTGAAAAAATTGTTAAAATCGAATGAAATTGGCTTAGTATGGATTTGAACCTCATTCGATTTAGTAACAAAAATAGGTTTAGGTCGTTGCAAAATGGTAACTCAACCATACTCAGAAGCAACACTTTGCAATCGATATCTTACAAAACTACTTAAAACCACCCAAAACATGAGTTCAATAAGAATGAATCAAAGGATACAACCAATTTACCTAACTTTTGTGGCATTACTGTTACTATAACTCAACATATTGATAATATAACTCAATCGAAATCTTTTACATAACTCGTCCCATTAAAAAAATACATTTATACCCAACTAATTATTGAAAACATAACCATTCAAAAAAGTCAGTCGCATCATAGAATTAAGTCAGTTACATCGAAAACATAATTCATCTTTGATATTAAAATAACTCAGACTTGGCCCAAATACCTTTATACCAAACTGCTCATTGATAGCTATTCCGACGATGATATATATCCCATATAGTACCAACTTTGAAGATTGAAAACTAAAATGCCAAACTATTTATAAGGTTGTTTCTTCAGATGATGATTTATATACTCATCAAAAGAGGAACATACGAA
Source organism: Iberis pinnata (assembly GCA_900406425.1). Lineage (NCBI taxonomy): Eukaryota > Viridiplantae > Streptophyta > Magnoliopsida > Brassicales > Brassicaceae > Iberis > Iberis pinnata. Next base: position 15,447 of record OVBE01005854.1, read on the forward strand.
GAGAGTTCCACAAATAAATCTGTCAAAGGCAAAAAAAAATCAAATTTACCACTACCATATTTGATTCTCTTCAAGGCTTTTTCAGCGACACTCATTTCTGCCAATTTTTTGGTTTTAGATTCTATTCCACTGAAAGTTTTTTGACCACATTGAACGGTTGATACAAAAGAAAGATCATGCGGTGGACCAAAGGCAATAGTATTATAAACTGGAAAAGTATTTAGTTTTCTCTAAGAAATTTCTTGCAATATATTTTGTAAGCTAAGACCCGATTCGAAGCTTACGTTATGAAACGAACTAACTCTCTACCGGTCTATGCTATTAAGAAAGAAGGGCTTTATCATATTCCTAAATTTCATTGTGCGATTACGATTTTGGGACGGAGATTCAAAACTCTAACCTCCTACCCGACACAAAACTCCGCTAAACAAGCAACCGCAAGATTAGTGTTGGAATCGTTGAATATACAAGTTGGTTCTTTCCACTTTTAAAATAAATATGTGATTTTGCATTTTACTAAGTTTAGCTTCCTAGTGTTCCTTACAAAAAGATGTTGAACGAAATTGCTCAGAGAAAACTAAATACTTTTCCAGTTTATATCGCCTTTGGTCCACCGCATGATCTTTCTTTTGTACCAACCGTTAAGTATGGTCAAAAAACTTTCGGTGGAATAGCATCTAAAACCGAAAAATTGGCAGAAATGAGTGCCGCTGAAGAAGCCTTGAAGAGAATCAAACATGGTAATAGTAAATTTGATTTTTTTTTTGTTGCCTTTGACAGATTTATTTGTGGAACTTTCTTTGTATGTTCCTCTTTTGATGAGTATATAAATCATCATATGAAAAAATAGCTTTATAAATAGTTTGGCTCTTTAGTTTTCAATCTTCAAAGTTGGTTCTCCTGGTTTCATTGGTGTTTCTCGGTGAGAGCGTTGATTTCATTGGTGTTTCTCCTGGTAAGAGACCCTTGACAAGGCGCAACAAGAAGAACATCGCTTATCAAAAGACGGACGAGTTAAAGAAGAATCAAAAGAAGAATGCGCCTGAGTTAAAGAACCAGAAACCTCGTGAGAATGTAATCAAATTTAAGTTGAAGCCAAAAGAGACAACATATGCCAATTTGGTTGATCTAGGGAGCCAACAAAATCAGGACGAAATGTTAGAGGAATTCGATGATGATAAAGAGGAAAGATTGAGGTTAGTAAGAGTAAAACCTATTCGGGAAGAAAGGATTCGCTTATCTCCAAAAATCCTCCCGAGGGGCAAGTTTTCCTTGCATCGGGCCAAATGGGACGGCGACGTGCATGAGGAAGTATTGTGATCCTTCAACATCAATATATGATCCTCTAGCACCTGTTGATCCGGAGAAATGGAGAGACTTAAAGAACACCTAAAGAAATTCAAGTATGGACCTTAACACCATATGTTGATAACTTTGTCATCATTCTCTGCATAAACTGTTTATATGTTTAATTGTACAGGGGCAAGCCATATATATGTCAAGCTAACGATGAGGGTTCGTTCTTAAAAGTTCTAGCCCTTGAAAGACAGTATTGGCCAAAGAGAAAACCTAATTTTGGATGGTTGTTCGATAATGTAAGTTTACTTGACGACATAGTTAATCAGTTAACGATTGGGTTATTTTATTTATACGACTGAGTTATTTACTTTTACATGACTAGGGTATGATATTTTACTCTTCTTTGTACACCATATGTCTGCGTATCTTAGAGTCCTCATCCGACGGTCCATGCAAGATCCCTCCCCATTTTGTTTGCCATACATTACGTTTATTGATAGTTGGAACCAAAACAATATAAAACTTCATTACTATATGTTCAAGATGGGACCTAAATGCTACAAATTTCATAATATTCATGAAGATGTAGTAAACATGTATCCAACGGAGTTATAGACAAACTTGAAGTGGATACAAGATGTGGATCACTAGTACGGAGTACATAATGTTGGAGGCAATCATTGGGTGGCGTATCACGCTAATCTGTTGTTGGGTAAGATTGATGTCTACGATCCAATCATGGGAGATGTAACACCCGAATGTGAGAAGAGAGTGGTAGAGGAATTTAAATTGTTAATTCATTTGCTCCCAGCGAGGATGAACGCCACCATCTACGAAAACCTACGTGGCGACAGTTTTCGTGCCAAAGGAAGAAAGGCGACAACATTCCGCAGAATACAAAAATTGGTGATTGTGGGGTGTATTCATTAAAGTTTGTCGAATTTCTAGCGTTCGGTGTAGTTTTCGATGGGATAAACGATGAAAATATTCAAGGTTTACGGTTGAATATGGCAGCAAACCCCTTGGTTGACAGAGGATATAAAGATGTATTGGTGACAAAGGAGAATACTAATCATGGCCAAAGTGAGTGTTGTGGATGCTAAAATGCACAAAATTTTTTTTATCAAGTTTATCGTAATGAAGAATTCATTGTTCTTGTCAAAATTAGGAAAAATACGCAACACAAACTCATATAGAAAGATAGAAAATAGATTTTATTGATCTCATATAAAATATTATATGAATACAAAACAGCTAGTTGATTGCAAGTTATTTATTCAAAAAGTAGTTCTAATCTTATCAAAGAAAATCGATGCCATTTCATTCTCTCTTTTCTTGCTTTTCTATCTCTCTCCGCCAAAGTTCATGTTGTTCCGATCTTCTCGGTTTGTTGGGCCTACAATCTTGGTGTCTCCCTCCTATCTCGGAACCGTCATGACGTAGTCTCCACTTGCTCAGTTCGTGCTCACCTTCTCCTCAGATCATCTACGGCCTGGGTGTTTAGCCGCTTACCCTTCATGCCCAAGTAGAGATCTACTTGGTAAATCCTCATGCGCCTTAGTGCATGCTGAGCCATCATCCGGAAGATGACATTAGTTAAAACAAAATCCTACTGAGGGGGTTTTGACACCAACAAATTAGCCCCCAGGTCTCCCTATGAGCTTAGCGAATTGGGTGACCTTCGACAATTGATTGGTGAAATTCCAGTTTGGATTGTCTGTTTTAAGATGATCTCCATTTGCAATTCCCATTTGGACGTACACACACTCATATATGATTATCACATATGTATTTTAATTTTTCATGTTGAATCGGATAATCTTATTTATCCAAGGATTTAGCATTTGTTAGATTGATTTGTTGCGTTTTTGGTTGAAGAAATCTCAACAGTCCGGCGGTGATTCTTCTTAGCACGCGGCACGTGCTTCAATTTCAGAATTCAAAAGCGTCATCATTATGCCTACAAAAGGTGGTTTTGCACTCTTCGAGGCAGTTACTGCTGCTTTTCCCTCTCTCTTCAAGTGCTTGGAACCGTCTCCCCAATACACATTCAACCGCCACCTCCTTCTCTCTCTTTACGCAACCTAAGGTATTGTTATTTCATATCTCATCTCTCTTAATTTCTGCTAGGGATTACTGTTTCTCCTTTCAATTCGTTCTTTTCTCCGATTCTCTTGAATTTTCCTTTCCTTTCCACTTTTTCTTCCTTCAATTTCTCTTCCGTCTTGGTTCCCACGTTATGTCGAAACAACTGGTGCTTCGTTTCCGGAGTAGAAGCTCGTCATCGCATCCTGCAGCCAGTACAAGCGTCGGAACCCCCATTGTTTCCGGTGAGAGGTCCAGGGCGGCTGCGGCTCCGCAAACCATTACTTTCTCCTCCTAATGCTCATCTGCTACATCTGTGAGAACACTTTGGAAACAATTTGATCTCCCTTCTGATGTCAGGTTTCTGATCCCTAATCCTGGTCAGTTTCCAAACAATCCCCTAGCCGGATTTTTCACAGTCTATGAGATCTTTTTCAATACCTGAGTTGCATTTTCCCGTACCTGAGTTGCTGGTCCGATACTTACGTCGCCGAGAGATGGCTTTGAGCCAGTTGATGCCTAAGGGAGTCCGACATACGACATTTTTGATGGTCCAAGTAAGGGAAAATGTCTTTGAACTAGGTTGTGACATGCTCGAGGCAGCCACATATGCAAAGAGGGGTCTGAAGGTTGGCCTCTGATACCTAGTTAACAAACCCAATCAGGGGTTCACGACTGGTTAAGCCTCCAAAGACGAAACTAACGGGGAGAAATTTTACTTCTTCTTAGAAATCAATCATCTCTTCTTCGGGACTACGGGTCCCAGCGGTCTACCGTAAACTGTTATAGCAATTTGGAACTTTCTCATTGATACTGAGAAAGATGTGGATTTGCTCATCCAAATTGTGTCGTATATAATTCAAGTTCTTCAAAACAAATAGAATACATATGGTTATAAGTTACTGTTATTTTGCTTATAATAGACGATCATTATATATAATTCTATAGTTTGACGTTCAAGATTAATATTTTGTTGTGTTTGAGGTATTAGGATTAATGTTTTTTATGCAGTCATGTCTACTGCTCTCATACTAGTGTCATGGGACATCGTTACTTACGGACATTTTACATTCATCTCATTTACATCTTTATCTAGCTTCTTAATCTTAATCTTTAGAATCACCAAACAATATTTATTTATTTTTCTTTATTATAAAACTGTTTTTATAAAAGTTGAGGACGTAAAATAACATTTTAATCAAATTGATATTTTAAATTTAATTATAAAGTACATAATCAGTTTTGCCAACTAAATCTCGATTAGTTATTATTGAACCGCTCCACCGTAAACTCTTATAGATTTATGATACATCTTACTTTAATATTTCCTCTGTTTCGAATTACTTGTCGTTTTAGAGTTTTGCACATAAATTAATAAATTTCTATTTTCTATAAAAACACCATTAAATATTCTAAATCAACCAATAGAAAAAACTCATGCAATTATTCTATTGGTTAAAAAAATCAAATTCATTTAATTTCTGAATTGAAAACCTAAAACGGCACATATTTTGAAACAAAAATTTTTCTCCAGAACGACAACTAATATGAAACGGAGGGAGTATTGAGCAGCATAAGAAGATATATATGATCGACTTTATAGAGAGGCTTCCAAATGGATGTATGTGGGCACACTAATTGACTCGGATCCATTAGTGGGCTCGGGTCGGATTACACGGTGAGCGGAGGACGTAACGTTCCCACCGTGCGGTGAACAGGATCTGTTCTATAGGCTCGTACCTCTGTATCCTTGGTTTCTAAGGAGACAGGCCCTCTACAAACAACCTGCAGGATCCAGATTTCGCTTCAGGTAATGTGCCTTTAATGCTATCTCCGCTCACCGCGCGCTGAGCTATCTCTGCTCTCCGCGCGCTGAGCCATCTCTCTGTCCTCCGCATGCTGAGCTCTCTCTGCTCTCCGCGCGCTGAGCTCTCTCTCTGCTCTCCGCGCGCTGAGCTCTCTCTCTGCTCTCCGCGCGCTGAACTCTCTGCGCATTGAGCTATCTCTCTGCTCTCCGCGAGCTGAGCTATCTCTGTTCTCTGTGCGCTCTGCCTTAAGGTTCCTCCACTTAGTGTATAATCCGACCCGAGCCCACTAA
>OVBE01005855.1:0-20921 GCA_900406425.1 Iberis pinnata
GTCTATTATAATTCTTCCTAAACACTTATGTGTTCTTACTCTCATCAAACTTATCAGAAGAGCTGTATTAGTCTAAGATATTATGATATCTTCGTGATTTTATTGTTCTTCTGGAATCTTCAGATTCTGATTTGGTCGATCTCTACGATCTCCCAATAANCTCCCAATAATTACCATAACTTGTTTATTCGGGTTTAGAAAGAAAATTGTAGTCAACATTTTTTTCGTGTGAAAATTGTAGTCAACATTACGAAGTCAATAATCTCAATAATACTTATCAAAAATGGAAAAATATATATATATATATATAAAGAAAAATATATTTAATCTATTTTAAAATATAAGATGTTTTAAAGTTTTCATACATATTAAAAAAATAATTAATTTATCACATTTTCCTATAAATAAATTTCTCATAACTTTAAACCAAAAACATTTCAATAAATTAATTGTTTTCAACATTCATGTATCTATTTAATAACAAATTTTCATTAAAATTCTAAAATATCTTTTAATTTAAAACAAGAAAAAATCTAGAAAATTTTATAATAAAAACAGTAACCTATCTAAAAAGGGGAAAACGATCTATTTCTCCACATAAATTTTCATATACCAATATTTCCCACGAAATTAGATCCTAATTTTATTTCCCCTTATTTTAATTTCTGATATCTATTTCCTCATAGTTAGAACTTAAAAATCTGATTGTCCACTGATCACATAAACGATCTATTTGTCCACTGAACTTTCATATAGAGATCTATCCCGACAAAATTAGAGCCTAATTTTATTTCTCCCTTACTTTAACTTATAATATCTATTTCCACATAGTTAGAATTTAAAAATATATTTGACCACTGATTGTAATATAAGAAGCATTTTACCCATAAAATTGTAATATAAAAAGTCTTTGTCAACCGAGTTAATTCAATTTTATGGATAAAAGGCTTCCTATATTACAACCAGTGGACAAATAGATGTTTAAGTTATAACTATGGAAAAAGAGAAATTAGAAGTTAAAATAAGAGGGAAATGAAGTTATGGTCTAATTTTGTGGGAAAATATCGGTATATAAAAGTTGTCATGAGGAAATAGATCGTTTACCTTAAATTAATCAACCGAGTTAATTCAATTTTATGGATAAAAAGCTTTTTATATTACGATTGGTGGACAACTAGATTTTTAAATTCTAACCATGGGGACACAGATATCAGAAATTAAATCAGGGAAAAATAAAATTAAGATCTGATTTCGTGGTGAAATATCGGTATATGAAATTTTATGTGGGGAAATAGATCGTTTCCCCCTATAAAAATTCGTCAAAGGTTCATTTCCCGTTTTATTATTGGAATCAAAATTGGAAATTTTCGATTTCAATACATACCGACTTTTAGCTACTTAAAAAATTTTGATTTCGTTAATTTCGACATTCATACTTCTAATTTTATGCAATATAGAAACAGACACAATCCACAAATTTAATGTTCATAGATCAAGAGTGTTTACACTTGACCCATGTCATATGGTCCCTCCATAATTTTGTATTATATATAATGTTGGGACTTTTTAGTAGCAACATATATAAAATAAAATAAAAAGACAAATATGTATCCTATTATAATATTTATTATAAAAGACAATTATGTGTCAAACAACTCCTATCTTTAGGAGTAATATATGAGCTCTTTGTTGTAAAGAAAATTATATAAAATTTTGTAGTTATCAAAGAAAACAAATTTTAAAGTTTGTGGTGGCTAAGTGATCAGTATTTTCATAACACACCCATTCCATTTATCACATGTGCTACTTGTTTGTTTTTGGGTACAGTACCAAATACACTAGAATAGTGATTTGACATTTACATTATTATACAACAATTTGATAAATAAATTATAAAAAAACCTTTAGAAAAAACTTATGTATAATCAATTTAATAATTTTAATTAAGATCATTCTCAAAAATAACACCAAAAATTATGTTTATTTCAAAAATATCACACACTCTCAAAAGTTCGCAAAGTATCACATTTTTAAAAAATTATTACAAAAATGTTTTTGTTCCAAAAATACCATAAAATTTGAAATAACTTTAAAACTTCAAATTTAAATTTTAAAACCTCAAAATAAAACTCTACCCCCTTCAAAACTAAACTTTAAACTCTTTTTAGTGAATCCAAACCCAAAATTTTAAATTCTAAACCCTTAAAATTCATTTTTTTATGTTTGTGTCATTTTTGAAACATTTAAGAGTATAATATTTTTTAAACTTTGGGGAGTGTATGGTAGTTTTGAAATTTGGAACTTTTTATGGTGTTTCAATGAATTATTCTTTTAAATTATATACTTATATTTTTTATATAGCGATGAATGAAATTTGTTAACGAAAATATTGGTTCCATGAATTTATTTTTTTCTGCCGGCTTAATTTGCGGAACCGATGAATCAATTATTGTTTTTGTATCCATCCATGTATTCTAAAATAAAATATAAAAAGTTTGTGACCAAAAAAAAAATTGTTAACGAAAATGTTTAAATCTTTATCATTTGGTTTATTTCTTTTATTATCAACAGCCTTCAATATCTCATTTGGTTTTGACTTTCAGTCTTTTGAAGTGAAATAGTAAATTCAGTAAGTTACTTTTTTTTCAAACTGATTATATTTCTCCAAGTTTGGTAATTGTGGATTCGCTGTCCTTTATGTTTGTCAACATTCGTTGAATAATTGTTGTCAATTTTTGGAAATTAATTGAGGAATAATGAGGAAGAAATCTAAATTCAAAGAACAGGCTAAATTTTTAAAAATTTAGATTCAACATTATTTTTATAGGAAAAATAATGATATAATATTCTTATATGTAACTATGTCTTTTATATATATTTTTCTTCTTTCTTTCAAAATAACAATGACAATTTAAAGTGGAAAACACTAAACACAACCACTTTTTTCTTCTTTATTCATATAAAAATATTTTTTTAATATAATCAATTTAACATAGAATTTTTTCACTTTTCTCATTAGAGACTGAACCTAATTTTTACAAGAAATTTCCACTAATACAATTAACTCGAATTAGTGTTTTAAAATTTAAATTTAAATTTTAATGTCTAAGCTTAAACTATTTAATTTGTTTGTTGCTCGTTGGCTTGTCTTTGTTGTTCTGTTTTTCGTTGCTCTATTTCTAAAACTGCTCTATTTCTAAAACTGATTTTGAACAGTCTCGTTTTTTAAATCATACGTTAAAAAACTATTTAATTTATAATTTGATATATAATTTAATTAATTTCTATAAAAAATCTGATACCATAAATATTCATATTTTTTCCATAGTTTATTGTTTGAAAAAATTAGCCAAAATTTAACGTCTAAGCTTAAACTATTTGATTTTTTTGTTGCTCGTTGGCTTGTTTTTGTTATTCTGTTTTTCGTTGCTCTGTTTCTAAAACTGATTTTGTACAGTCTTGTTATTTAAATCAGACGTTAAAAAAAAAACTATTTAATTTATAATTTGAAGTATAATTTAATTAATTTCTAAAAAAAATCTGATACCATAAATATTAATATTTTTTTCCATAGTTTATTGTTTGACAAAATTAGCTAAAATTTGGTAAGTTAAAAAATAAGCTGAAGGGTAATATTGTAAATTCATAATCTAATGCCACGTCAGCATTGCTCCAATGGCTTTGAGCTTTCTCTCTTTATATAAAACGTTTCAATCTCTCTCTCTCTCTATCTCCGTCATTGTAGCCATCGAAACAAGTGTAGCTGTCTCTCCAAATTTCATCGGACGAGAAAGAGACAGAGAGAGAGACATTATGCAGAGATTCACGGCGAAAAGATCGTTGCAAAACATTTCCGTTTCTCTTTTCCGACGATGCTTTTCATCGACGTCTCAAACCGCAGCTTCCGTTAAGGATTCCGACGAGTTTCTAGCGAGGCTTCCACCGTTTGATTACACACCACCGCCGTATACAGGTCCTTCCGCTGATGTCATCCATGAAAAAAGAAAGGAGTTTCTTAGTCCTTCTATGTTCTGCCTCTATCGTAAACCGGTAAATGCCCAATTTCATCTAATTACGAATCAAATTAGGGTTTTTCTCTCAATCGAATTTTGTTTTATAATTTATGGGTTTCGATCAATTGTTTGTGTTGAATCTGGGTGACACAAAAAGGTTAAAACTTTATTGTTTATCTGATGTTTTAAATTTTGTGAGATTCGAATATTCTGTGAATCAGTAATAGAATCTATTAAAATATAAACAAAATGTTGAATCTTTCATCAATCTCATTTAAAAGGTTCAAAATTTGATTCGAAATGTCTAAAAACTTTGTTATGTGTTGTTGGATTGGTTACAGTTGAACATTGTAGATGGGAAGATGCAGTATCTATTCGACGAAAGTGGTCGAAGATACTTAGATGCATTTGCTGGAATTGCAGTTGTGAATTGTGGACATTGTCATCCAGATATTGTTGAGCCAGTGATTAACCAAATCAAAAGACTTCAACATCCTACTGTTCTTTACCTTAATCATGCTATTGCTGATTTCTCTGAAGCTCTTGCTTCTAAACTCCCTGGTGATCTCAAGGTAAACACAAGATCATGTTTGATTTTCTGTTTCCAAAATTTGATTCCTTTTTGATGGGTTTTGGTTTTTATGGGAATAGGTAGTGTTCTTCACAAACTCAGGGACAGAGGCTAATGAATTAGCACTCATGATGGCTAAATTGTATACCGGTTGTCAAGATATTGTATCGATTCGAAATGGATATCATGGTAATGCAGCTGCAACAATGGGTGCTACTGCTCAAAGCATGTGGAAATTCAACGTTGTTCAGGTAAACACATACAGGTTGTGTCTCGTCGATCAAAGTAGATTCGGTTTGTGTTCTTATAGTTTTCTTTTGTGCTATTGTTAGACTGGAGTGCACCATGCTTTAAACCCAGATCCATATAGAGGTGTGTTTGGTTCTGATGGTGAGAAGTATGCAAAAGATTTACAAGATCTTATACAGTATGGAACAACCGGGCACATCGCTGGATTTATCTGCGAAGCTATACAGGTATAAGCCGCATCGCATCAAGTTAAGTTCTACCAATGTTGAAAATGCGTAATTAACGATATCGCTCTAAAATGTGGCTAGGGAGTTGGAGGGATCGTTGAGCTAGCCCCGGGCTATTTATCATCAGCTTACGATATTGTTAAGAAAGCTGGAGGATTGTTTATTGCAGATGAAGTTCAATCTGGATTCGCTCGAACTGGCAATTTCTGGGGATTTGAAGCACACAATGTTGTCCCTGACATTGTAACTATGGCAAAGGTTAAACATTTGTTACTAATCAAATAATTAGCTACTTACTTTATTGTAATCTCTGACTAAATGATGAATGTCTTCTTCTCAGGGAATTGGGAACGGTTTTCCTTTAGGAGCGGTTGTAACAACTCCAGAGATTGCAGGAGTATTGACTCGCCGAAGCTACTTCAATACATTTGGTGGAAATGCTGTGTCTACTACAGCTGGTTTAGCTGTTTTGAATGTGATTGAGAAAGAGAAGCTTAAGGAAAACGCGTCTATGGTTGGATCTTATCTGAAAGGGAAACTCACTCAGCTCAAAGAGAAACACGAAAGTAAGTAAAACATTTCTCTCTATATATAGCTTTGTTTTAGAGACTTGCTTAATGTGGTTATGCTTTGTGTAATGTAGTTATAGGAGATGTACGTGGAAGAGGACTGATGCTTGGAGTAGAGCTGGTGAGTGACCGCAAGCTTAAGACTCCTGCAACCGCTGAGACATTGCACATTATGGATCAAATGAAAGGTTGGTTGGAGTATGCATTTCTTTTAGGGGTGGGCAAAATAACCGATACCCGAATAACCGAAATATCCGGTTTGGAACCCGAACCTAATGGATATCACTATTATCCAAATAACCGGAGCCGAACCGAAATTTTAGTAACCGAACTGAACTAACCAAACTTCAAAAAAAATAAACAATACTTTTTATTAAATATGCAAATAATATAATTACTTATATTTATATTACACAATATTAATTTTAAACAGTTTTTATTAAGGATTTATGGTCAAATATCAATAGGAACCGAGATACTTGAATGGATACTTAAACAAAATGAAATAATTATCCGAATGGATATCTGTAATCCAAATAACCGCAACCTAATCCGAAGCAAACCGAAAAGTTAGGAACCAAACTTTAAAAATACCGGAATGGATCCTTAATTCCTATATCCGAACTATCTGAAACCCGAAAGAACCAAACCGAACTGAATACCTGAACGCCCATCCTCTACTTGTCTCGGGTGAAAAAGGAGTTAAACTAATCTCGTCTGCTATGTATATTTACAGAATTGGGTGTGTTGGTTGGAAAAGGAGGCTACTTTGGAAATGTCTTTAGAATCACACCACCTCTCTGCTTCACTAAGGATGATGCAGATTATCTTGTGGAAGCAATGGACTACTCAATGTCGAAGATGTGAAGAATTTAAAGATATATATGTTATAATGAAGTATTTGTTAGTAACTTATGGTGTATTATGCTATGAACTACTATATGATTGATGAGCCAACATCTCGTTGCTTCTCAATCACTATGTTTGCTTAATAAATGTTCAATCTGTTTTAACTTTGGTGTCAAATTCAATCTTATATGTAAACACATCAGCAACATGAATCAACATTACATTACAAACACACTTGACGCATCTTTGAACAAAAAGTTAATCGACCCGAAACTATAAAATATTCGAACAGTTGTTTTTTCCGAGAAGTTTGGATACCTAAATTCGAACAGGTATTACTTGTAACCCGCAAAAACTCGAGCATGTACCTGATTATTGTATTATTGTTATCATAAAGATATTAATATATTCACGGAGAAATATTAGGTCCCTTTGGTTCGATTTTAGATTCGTTTGAATTGATTTTGTTAAAAAAAATAAACGATTCGACCAAAAACTATAAAATAAGCAAACAAGTTCTAAATTTTTTTACCGAAAAACCTGACCCGAATTTGAACCGGTATTGTAATGTCCAACTCTATTAACACCAATAAGTAGGAATGAATAGATAGAGAAATGTTAAAAAAAAGTACAAAGCCAATCTCATGGTCTTTAACAAAGCATTTTAGTATGTAATACCAAACCTCTAAAATCAAACAAGAGAAAGAGAAGTAAAAAAAATGTACACCATTATATTCACAATGACAAAATAAGAAACATTCACTTTTGTTAAAGCATTTTCCTCCCTCCTGTTGCATTCTGCTGAGCCATAGACTCAGACAAGCTTTGAGAACCATTACTACTGTTCGTAGGCTTATTATGTTTCCCGTCTGCGTTCCCAAACACATCTAGATCTTCAAACAATCTGTAGGTTGGAACATATGGCTTTTGTCCTATAGGTGCACTCGGATTGCTTGCAGTTGAAGTGGACAGAGGATCTGCAGCTCTTGCAGGCAATGAATTGGATTGCTGCAATGATCTCCCGGGTACTGTCAACGTATTATCTGTGTATGATGCAGTTGCATTCGCCCGTGGAGTATAGTATGCATTTGCTGATGTTGAAGCCCATGGTGGAGGTGGATATTCATATGGTTTCGGTTGAGAATAGCCCTGATGTGTTTGAGGCTGTTGAGGTTGCGGTTGAGAATAGCCCTGATGTGTTTGAGGTTGCGGTTGAGTATAGCCCTGATGTGTTTGAGGCTGTTGCGGTTGAGAATAGCCCTGATGTGTTTGAGGTTGTGGTTGAGAATAGCCCTGATGTGTTTGAGACTGTTGCGGTTGCGGTTGCTGGGGTTGCGCCCATGGCGCAACATAACTATTAAACTGTGGCAGAGGCTGTGGACCGGAAGTTACCGTTAGAGGAGGTTGAGAGGATGGAGGTGGTGGAGTTGATGGTGTAGACAGTGTGATACTCAATAGATCAATCATGTCTTGTTCCTTTGAGGTGATCACTGGAGGAGGTGGGTCAGGCAGAGCAAGAGCAAGAGCATTGCTTTCAGCTAAATGAGACTCTGAACTGATGGGGTTTGTAGTCACAGATGCTGATGGTTTTGAATGCCTGAAACAACACAACATTTTATGTCAAATACTAATGTTTATGGTAGGCACTGTTTCTGGATCCAATTGTAAAACAGACCTTCGAGCTAATTGCGCAAACTCATCTTCCTCCTCTTCGTATTCCTCATCGATTGGGCTTTTCCCTGTCGAAACAGTGGTTGGTATTGGAGAACTAGAACCAGCTATGGAACTAGAATCTTTAGCTTCAGAAGATGTGGGGCTTGAATTAGCAGGTTTCGAAGCTTGAGTTGGCAGAGGAGAACCAGACGCTATTGCATCATGTTTAGCTAAAAGAGTTTGAAGACTGTCATTTAGATCGAGTCCCCGACCTAAAAGTTCATCATCCCTGCCACATACACAAATGATAGTTAAGCATAACAATGGAACTTCTTAAGTCATTTCACATTCTAACATATTTGAATAATAGAGGACTAACCCAGTGGAGGTCAACATCTGCATCAGCTTTTTCTGATTGGAACGACAACGCTCCACCAAGTCAACAATTACTTCATCTTTCACAGCCTACATAATAGGGAACCATGGGTAAATCAATTTATTTCATTACCAAACCCGCAACATAGCTTTATAGTAGATTCCTCTAGTACCTCACGGTCACCGGGATCCACAGCTTGTAGCATGTCGCTCAAGAGATCCATTACGTCCCTCATGGACTCAAGACTTGACAAGCTACAATTTAACCAAGAAAAGAACATTGACAATTCGGAATGTTTTGTGCAAAATCTAAAACTGCCATTACACATCAACAGCATATTGAACTAATAAATCCACTTACCTTAAGCCCTCAATCTCAGTTGCCATTGCTTCATCAAGCCTTCTTGACGACCCACTGGGCATTCCATAACCAATTTGAGGTACTCCATAACCAGCTTGAGGCATTCCATAACCAGCTTGAGGAGCTCCATAACCAGCTTGATGAGCTCCATAACCACCTGGAGGAGCTCCATAACCACCTGGAGGAGCTCCATAACCACCTGGAGGAACTCCATAACCAGCTGGAGGTATTCCATAACCGCCCTGAGGCGGTCTTAACGGTGGATGACTTGCTGGTGGTGTTATTATAGGGGAAGTATCAGGTGAACGCCGAGGGAACTCAACTCCAGAAGTCTACAACATACAACAGCAACCTTAAGAATAAAAGTATTATGCAAAATTAAGCATTGGCGTTAAGAGAGATACTCACCCTTAACTCATTGTATGCCCAATAATATTGCGGATATTTTCCCTCTGGACCCCCAAAAGCTTGCTGCCAAGAGTCCAACATGACCAATATCTTATCCCTTACTTGCATATCTGCCTATAAAGTCCAACAGATCAATCAGCAACATGAAGAATCAACCACCAATACAGAAACATAGACATAGAAAGTAGTATATACCTTCTTTTTCACAATTTTGACCATTTCCCCCAATAAATTCTTCTCTGCAACTTGATGATGTAAATAATCTCCACAGTTCTTAACCAAAGTCTCCAAAAGCTAACAGAGGAGAGAAGTTATAGAGAAGTTAAGAAGATTCCCATAAAACACACACAAGATTCTAAATTTCACTTCAGAAAAAACAATCATACCGTCAAAGCAAGTAGTTGAACTCTAGGACTTTTATGTTGTAGTCTCTTTTTCACAGCTTTAACAACATCTTTCGCTTGCCTAAAGGTCACAAACAGAGATTCACCATGTTAAGATGTTCAAACTCCAATTACATAATTCTAATCAGATAAAGTCAAACAATTCCAAACGAGATTTTTACCAGTGAAGCGAATTAACAGAATCGCAGATTTCCATGTTAGTAGTCCAATCAGGACCTAATAGAAGATCGCTAGTTGCTTTATCAACCGCTACAGTTGCTGAAGCTGAAGACGACGACATAATTTAAAGCCTAGAGCTCAAAAATACGATCGGAAATTAGGGATAATAATTTTTTTTCCGGCGTGAAACAAACAAAAAAAAACCCTAGAAAGTCTTCTTCGCCTTTAATCTTCCCACCGCAGGGAGAATCTTTGCTTTTTTTTCTTTTCGAAGAAGAAGCAAAAACAAAATCAAAGTTTTTTTTTTAATTCTGATAAAAATCCATTATCATCTTTTATCTCGGACGGCAATTTTTTGAACTTCACGCTCTTTATGCAACGCGTGATATCACACGCGATGAGATATGGTCAACGTTGAAATTATATTTAAACGTGTTGTTTTTTAGGTGTGGATCATTCCTTTTTTTAATGATGTTTTATTGTTATGGGATTTTCTCACAAAAAAATTACATATGGGACTTTATGGGGTTTTATATTTTTTTTTGATGAAATGTTAAATTGATTAAACCGAAGTAAAGAGGTTATTTACAAAAGAATGTTTGGTCAAGACTCAAAGCAAATTATATATGGTTCTTAATGTGATTCTCCTGGCGGCCTCGTTAAAACCCGATTCTAGAAAACTCTGTGGGATAAAACTAGAACCTGGAAAAAGAGTACCACCAAGAAAATCAGAACCATATATCCATAATGTAAAGTCTGTAAAAAGGACAAGTGAGGAAAGAGAAGCTCCGGAGAGCGGTAGGCGTCGAAGAGGCCACATATTAGCTGGAGGTGGGGTGGAGGGCGGTCCATCGGGAGTATAGTCCTCGGTAGCGAGAGTGCACCGGGTAATGTAAACTGAGAATTCGTAACCGAATAGTGTTGATGATCGTGCGCAGAAGGTGGGAATACGACTGCCATGGTTGGCCATGGCATCGAACATTGCGCTCACGCCAGATGTAGTAGATAGCAGCTTGGAGACAGAGCCGAAACAGAGCGGTATCGATAGAGTTGGTTGGACGTTGCTGTAGGGGTTTTATATTATTTATAACAAAATCTTATATGATTATAAAGGTGATTGGTTGGGTAAAAATTATTTTATAATATTTAGATTTATGATTTAAAAAAAAAAATTTTAACTAAATTTCTGTTTTAACTAAATAATTTATTAAGACATTTTATTTAAATTGAATTAATAGATTTTTGAATATTTTTTGTATATTTGTTTGGGTATATGAACATTTGAAAAGTAAGTGAATGTTTTTTTAGTTGTGTTTGGTTATAGAAATAATAATTTGCTTCTTTAAACATCATTATTTTTAATGAAAATTTTTTTTATTCATTAGATTAATGATATATAGTGTAAAATTCAACAAATTTAATGTTTATTTTTAAAAAGTCTTACCTTAGCAACGTAATATAAAATTTTAACAGATTAATTATCCACTGTGTTTAAAAACATCCAAGCAGTATATATAAGAAAAAAAAATTGTGTTTGATAAAAGTTTGGGATATATATACATTATATCAGTGCTATATTTTAATCGGTGCTACTTTGAAAAAAGTTGAAAAGGAATTTCTTTTTAGAGAAACCACTCAAGCAAGTGCTATCAAAGTTTCTTGTACTTTTAAAAATGTTTTTGTATATATAAATCTAGATTCTAGATATAATATAAAAAAAACTAGATTCTAGATATGTATAAGTGTACTAACAAAAATTATGTTCATATTTTGTCAACTTTGATCTCTCCGAACTATACTAACTAATCTAATAATTTGATAACGATTTCGTACTTTGCGATTGGGGTTTGTCGGCGACATCCAAAACTAGTGTTCTCTCCATGCAACTTCGCCGGAAAAACAAAGCCTTCCTTCTCTTCCTATGACGATGGATTTCACGGAGATGAAGAAGAGACAGAAGCAACTTTCTGACGTAAAGTTTCGGTTAGTTTTCTCGCAACAGTATAGGTATGAAAAGTGTCTAGATCTTAAAGGGAAAACCTCAAAGTGAATATGTCCAAGTTCACTAAAAAAATGATTGTCTGTTATTCTTGGCAGTGAGGGACAACCGTCATGCGATATCACCATATCTTATGGCTCTTCGACTGTCCCGATCCACTAGAAATCTAGCCTCCTTCTCCGGCACATAGACACGACAACATATGTGGGTAGTGGCGCTGTCGTAACTAGATCTTTGGTTGGCGGTATGGTTATTTGGAACCGTTGCTGGGTCTCCGGTTGAAATCTCCGGTGATGTATGCGGCAATGATTGGCGACGACTGAGGTGTTAGGTTTTCTATCACCTCTAGAATTACTAGGATTTCTAGGATGGGCTTAGGCTTTTCCTAAGCTTTAGGAAGCCTAAAACCAAATTTGTTGTTTTAGGGATATTGGGCTTAAGTTTATTTTTTAAGTTTAATTTGTAATAGTTAAATTTGAATGTATGCAATATATTTTAATAAAAAATTCTTTATAATCTAATAATATGAATCAACAAATAAAATTACATTTGCAAATTAGTTATTGTGACCAAATTTATATTTTGATCTAAATAAGAAAAACACTATAAATTATTTGCTTTTATTTACAAATTTAGATATATTAACAAAATCTATAATATTATAATCTTATTTGCTACTAGATTCACTTTGACCACCAGGTTCTTAATAGGATTTTTAACTAAAAAGTGAAAGAAAAGATAATACAAGAAGAAGTGGTTAGCTTGCGGTCTATCTAAAAATTTTAGTTAAGAAAACAACCTATTTTTTAAAAAATTATATATAATTTTGACCTCTTTTTTATTGTAGATTACGGTCTTTATAATTTTTTAAAATCTCGTGATCGACTTGGTGTACAAACGAAAACAAAAGGTCTGTAAATTCAAATGAAACATTATTATTATTATTATTATTATTATTATTATTATTATTATTATTATTATTATTATTATTATTATTATTATTATTATTATTATTCCGTCAATATATATTAAATTAGATTAAGAAAAAAACAAACCCACCAATAGGTACAAAAGATCCCAACAAAAGGAAGGTACAAACCCATATTTGGTAAATATTCTCATAAAGAGGAGATAATTACTTCTAAAAAAAATATTTAAAAGTTCCGAAGGACCATGAAATTGAGAATTCCGCAACAAACCCATGATAACCCGTTTTGTCGGTAAACTACCGGATCGGGAAGGGAGTACCAGGATGGTACCCTTAGAGAGCTGCTCGAAACTTAAAGCTAAAACATATATAAAGACAACATAAGAACTATAAACATAAGAAAATATATTATCGAAGCAAAAAAAAAAAGAGATGATGGGCTTTGTCCAAAACAAAAATTGGCCCATATAGATTACTGAAGCCCATTTTGAGGTCCAACTGGGTGAATGCCCTAGCTCTCTGGAATTTCTTGCCGTCACCATCCACCGGCCATCCAGACCGTTCCGGTCCAACGAGAAGGACCAACCGCCACACTTCACCGCCGAGAGCAATAGATACACCAGACAGCCAAGAAAACATCATCCACAGAAAAACCAACCACCAAAACTCTCTCCACAGCTCCCAAGATCCGCTCCGATATAACCACCATCTGATCCAACAAGGTTGGAGATCGCAACAATATGCATAAAGCCGTCGACTCTGGAACCGCATGCATCTGGAGACACAAAGAAATCGCGTCAGGTGGACTTGCAAAAGAAAAAATATGTGAAAGCATCAGGCAGGTTCATCATCGGCGAAGTGGCGGTGAGGAATAGACATGCATGCCATATGCGAGCCCAACTCCGAAGGATCAGCGTGAGAAACCACCGGAATTGAAATCGAAGAAGCAAGGGGAGAGAGAACCGAAATAGAAAAACAAAAACTAAAAGAAAAGAAGAAAGGAGGCCGCTAGACGCCGACATTAAAGCTGGACACCGACGGCCGAGCAAACCGAACAAGCGGAAGTCCAATCGGCAATCAGTGGTGAGGTAGAGGTTTTAAAGAGAGAAGGATGTTTTTTTTTTGCTACTCCTGCTTGAGTTTGTTTAGGTCCAATGATAATTCAAACGAAACATTAAACACACACACACAAATTAAAAAAACCTTTATTGCAATCTGTTGCTTAATTTGCTTAACAATATATTTTTTAATTTTTAAGAGTGGTTGGAACATACAATTCTAATTAATCCTAAAAAAAGTTGAAATTTTGTTATTAAAAATAATTTTAAGACATTACAAGGTTCTCTCATCGGACCATTAGATGCTAATACTAGGGCTAGAAATCGGGTCGGTTCGGTTCGGAACGGATCGGAAATTTTGGTTTTCGGTTATTTCGGTTTTTTGATAAGTATTCCGAATTGAACCGAAAAAATTTTTGGTTCGGTTTGGAAATCGGTTCGGTTCGGTTTTGGTTTTTGAAATTCGGTTAATTTTTGCTTATTTTTTCGGTTTTTTCGGTTTTTTCGGATTTTTTCGGTTTTTTCACATATTTTTGTTTGGTTTTTTTTTTTTTTTTTCGGTTATTTTCGGTTATCGGTTCGGTTCGGTTCGGTTACCCGAATTGTTTTTTATTTTGTGCCGATCTGTTTACAAAATATATTTCGGTTCGGTTCGGAAAATTTCGGTTCGGTTCGGTTTTTATTCTCAACCCTAGCTAATACCTTTCAAGATCATTTCTTTGAGTGCGGTCTATATCTTGTAATCGACGGCGAAGGTAATCACCTGAAAAAATGGCAAGATCTTCATCTTGGCATCGAATGTCAAATTTCTTCAGAAAGTATCGGAAATTTCCTCACTCTTCCTTCAAAACCAAATGGAACGAAAATCTCAAACATAAATATGCAATGGAAGAGCTTAAAACCAGTCTCATCGGAGTTACTGGCTCAAGCGAGAACGTTGATGCTATACGAACTCTTCTAAGCTCATTCCATCTTCATAACTGTGAGCCTACACCTCAAGCTTACAAATTCATTATCAAAACCCTAGCTAAAACCTCTCAGCTTGAGAACATTGCTTTGATTCTGAATCACCTTGAATCCTCCGAGAAATTCGATTCACCGGAATCTATTTTCAGAGATGTAATCGCTGCTTATGGTTTCTCCGGGAGAATCGAAGACGCGATAGATGTTTTCTTTAAAATCCCTAATTTCAGATGTGTGCCTTCTGCTTACACGCTTAATGCTTTGCTCTTAGTTCTTGTGAAGGAGAGAGCAAGCTTAAAGTTAGTTCCTGAGATTTTGTTGAGAGCTAGTAGAATGGGTGTGAGGTTAGAGGAATCTACTTTCAAGATTTTGATTGATGCTCTTTGTAGAATAGGTGAAGTAGATCAAGCTACTGAATTAGTAAAATACATGAGTGATGAATGTTTCATTGTTGATCCAAGATTATACTCTCGCTTGCTAAGTTCTGTATGTAAACACAAGGATTCTTCATGTTTTGATATCATTGGATACTTGGAAGATTTGAGAAAAACTCGATTTTCGCCAGATTTACGAGACTATACAGTCGTAATGAGGTTCTTGGTAGAAGGAGGAAGAGGAAAAGAAGTTTTAAGTGTATTGAATCAGATGAAATGTGATAGAATAGAGCCTGATATTGTTTGTTATACAATCGTATTGCAAGGTGTTATTGCGGATGAAGACTATCCGAAAGCAGATAAGTTGTTTGATGACTTGCTCTTGTTAGGTTTAGCTCCTGATGTTTATACTTATAATGTTTATATCAATGGCTTATGTAAGCAGAACGATATCGAAGGCGCCTTAAAGATGATGTCTTGTATGAACAAGCTAGATTGTGAGGCTAATGTAGTTACATACAATATATTGATAAAGGCATTGGTTAAGGTTGGAGATTTGAGCCGAGGTAAGACTCTATGGAAAGATATGGAGAAAAATGGTGTTAGCAGGAATAGCCACACGTATGATATTATGATTAATGGGTTTATTGAGGCAGATGAGATTGTTTGTGCTCATGATTTATTGAAGGAAGCATTTAACAGGAACTTAGTTGTTAAGAGTTCAAGAACTGAAGAAGTCATTTGCAGGTTATTTGAGAAAGATTTGATTGATAAAGCTGTTGAACTTATGGCACATCTGGTATAAGTGGCCTGAGTGTATTGAGGCAGACGAGATTATTTGGTCACACACAAGTTCAATCCTTCACAACCAAAAACTCAAAAGAGAAAACCCGAGAGAACCAGCAACATCATATGATTCTTTATCACATAAGATAGGCATCACAATGCAAGAAGTCCGATATTTTTCCAAGAGCATCTTGAAGCATTTCCAATACGCAACTCTTCTCAATGTTCTGCTCCTGTAGACCATAAGTATAATCACTATAAGCCTCACTTGCAATAGAGTTTAAAAGATACAAGAGCATATCAATGTACCTGTAACTTTGTGTTGATGTCTTTAAGCATCAGAGTCACCTCCCTCTTGACTTCTCCTCTTCCAACCCTCTGATTGAATCTATCAGTCTCTCTAATCCTAAGCTTTGAAGTTTGGTTTTTGTAGATTGTAGATCTAACATGACAAGCTTCAAATACTCTGTATCCATCTGCAGATGAAGCTTTACCAAGCGGCCACCTTAATCCACCTTTCACATTTGGATCAACAGTTGCTGAATCCAGTAGCCCTTTAATGCTACTCATCTCTTTATCCTGCTCATCACAAAAGATCAGCTACTCTGAATCCAAGCAAAGAGGCATTAACTTACTAAATTCAACTCACAGTGAGAGCTGTCATTTTCCTTTTTAAAGCAAGCATCAGTCTCATGTCAAGATTCTTATCAATGCATGACACATCAACAACCAAATGCCTTACAGGATTAAGCTCAGCCTGTTGAAAAGCAAAACTCAAACTCAAACTCAAACCATGTAAAATGTGGTATGTAATGAGGTAACATCAATGACATGAATCATATCTCAATGAAGTTATTACAGTTTTGTTAAGGTTTATGTTACTACTTACCTTGTACATACTGAGCCGTCCATCTTCCTTAAGGGTACATTTACAGTTGATGATTGCATTTGGACTAGTGTTATGTAATACCTGAGATTAGAAGACAGACACAAACAAGCATATTCAAATGACAACACACTAATTATAGGTTCAAGGAAAAAGACAAGTACCTTCACAATGTAAGTATCCTTTTCTAAGTCAAAGCAAAAATCCTGGCTTGGTACAACTTTAGACTTGATGTATTGTAAGTATGAAGTTGGTACATCAGTAGAGAACATCTTATTCGAAACTTTTCGTGAACTTTCAGCCATAGGACTACCTTGCAGCCTGGTTTTATATTACATATGTTAGAGAAATAGTTTTGTTTCTAAGCATACAACTGTAAAGATTAGACACCAAATCACTTACCCATAGAAGAAAATTTTACCAGACCTAGCAACCAATCTCAAAACATGATTATGCTCCTCCATTCCCTTCTTAGCTTGTTCATATGCTAACATGAGATCCTCCACAACCTTCTCTGCTACTAACAACCACTGCTTTCTCTCTTCAATGTGTATATTCTCTGAAACTAGTATTGGTTTCAGTATCTAGATGATGTTACACATAAACCAAAGTCCAGATTCTGCATTTAAACACAAATTAAACAGTCACTTACCTTTATAGAGATTGTCATTCTTCATCAATACCTTAAGCTTAACTCCATTTCTGCATTCTACAGGATCGGAGGATAGTTGAACAAGCTTAACAGATGAAGGAATCTCATCTTCGATTCCATTTGAACCAACAAGAAACCATTTAGATTTAGAACTTTCTGAATATAGAATACGGTTGGATTTATCACTACTACTTTGAAAGTTGAGATTTTTCTTGAATTTTGTATGAAGAGAATCTGGAACAGGGGAAGGTTTTGTTGGATCTTTTGAATGTCTCTTATGTGGTGGAATATAAGACATTTCTGTATCTGAAACTTGCAAAAAGGAAACAACTTTGAAGTCTAATCTTGATTAGAGAATATATATCAAAAAGTGTGAAAGAAAGAGAGTTTTATAGTGAAGAGAGAGTTATTGAACTCTTTAACTAAGAAGACTCTTCGTTTCACTTTTTCGTATTAAATTGATCTTTATCGGTTTCTTGAAAAGCTTTCATATGTCGATTCGGATTCACTAGCAAAACAAATCAAACTTTATTCTTTGATAAAACAGAATCCCGGTTTAGATAATGTAAAATTCGGAAAAGACCAATATTCTTAAGACTTAAACCGCTCGGTTTAGAAGCTCTTTTTTTTGTCACCGGTTTAGGAGCTTTAGAGCACAAACAATGCAAGAGTTCTTAACTTTTATTTTTCTATTTTCTTTTTTTTTTAAATAATATATATATATATATATTCGACCAATCGTGGGCCACGTGCCAATAGGGTCCACGATTTTAGCAAAAACCGGATTCAATTTTAGAGATCAAAGAATATACGCGTAAGAGACACTTTAAAATCCTCAAATGTTCGTGGTCTTATATGTTCTAAAAGAATGTTTTGGAATTTCCATAAATTAAAAAATAATTAATTATAAATAATTCTACGTTTTCTCATATATCAATCCATCAATATTAGTTTAATAATTTTAGTTAAATTTTAGCTTAGTGGTGTATGTTTATAGTGATGACCTCAAGACCACATAAATTATTTTTTGTCACCAAGTGTTTATATTAGTCAAGGAAAAATATTTTTTGTGCAAGACCACAAAGGTGAGAGTTGTGTTGAATTAAATATGTTTAGTTATGGAATTATAAATATTGTAGCTTTTTGTGACATCTAAATTGACAGAGTTTGTTATATAAGTAGGTGAAGTTTGTTGAAAAACAAAAGTTTGTTATATAACCAATCTTATTAACCAATATTAATTTGGGATAATTTAAGTTCATCAATTTGAGAATATATAAATTTTATATTTATGTATAGTTTATCAATCACATTGGGCTGGGCATTTACCCAAAATTTGAAACTCAAACCGATACCGAACTAAAAGATCCGGAACTGAAATTGAACCGAATTTTTAAATAACCCGAATGAGTTAGTATGAGTATTCGAACCAAATCGGATCCGAACAGAAACCTGAATGGATATCCAAAATCACGAATGTATTTATATAAAAGTCTTTTTGTTGGGTAATTCAAGTTTTTTTGTTGTGTTTAGGGTTTTTGGTTTAGATAATTCGGGTTTTGAACCCAAATTACAAAACAAAAAAAATTCAAATAACTCAAAAAAGCTTGATTTAATTCCATATCGGATTTTGGTAAAAAAACAAAACTCGACTCGAACCCAAATAGATTCGACCCAAACCGAACCAAAATTTATCCGATTTCTATTTGGATCTTATGTAGTCATATCCGAAAAACCCGAAATCTCAAATATCCGAACCGAAATCCGAATGACTATCCTAAATCACATGACGAAATTCATCATATACATATACTATTCAATATTTATATATATATATATATATATATATATATATATCAATATTCATTATCCACCATCCAATTATACTTAATTATTCATCATTAATCTTTGCACTCTTATCAATTTTTTTTTAAAACATAAAATGAATATTTAATATTTCAATCAATGTTATCTTTTTTTTCTTTTTTCTTTTTGTCACCCAATCAATGTTCTCTAAAAAGTTTTAAAAATATATGTAAAGAGGAAAAAAACCTTAAAATCTGTATAATATGAAATTTTTAACATAATTGTTACATAATTACATGACAAATAAAACAAATTTGTTAGTTCAACACAAAAAAAACAAACCTAACTACTTGAGTAATCTTGCATCTCAATTTTTCCAAACTTTCTCACCATTGATTTACTCAGTCTCTCTTTATCTCCGTCACACTACCCACCGCTCAAATCGAATCGAATCCACAAATTCTCCGTCTGAAAGTGATTGCGTCATCTAATGTGGGCGGCACGAATTTATGGAGAGAGAGAGAAGAGCTAAGTAATTTTTCATCCTTGTGAAAATTTGTTCGAAAGTATTACAGAGAGTTTGATCAGAGAAGAAGCTCAACGATGCCGTTGACGAGGTATCAAGCTCGTAATGAGTACGGATTAGCAGATCCGGATCTGTATCAAGCTGCTGATAAAGATGACCCTGAAGCTTTACTTGAAGGAGTCGCTATGGCTGGTCTTGTTGGCATTTTGCGTCAACTCGGTGATCTCGCTGAGTGAGTTTTAATATTCTCCACTTCGAGTTTGGAATTTCGTCAGTTAATCGCGTTTGAATTCGACCTACATTTTACGAAACTGTTTGACGAATCTGAGATTTGGTTGTGGAATTGAGAAAATGAGGGTTTAGGATTTTTGATTAGGAACTGATTTATTTGTTGTTAATATGTGATTGAAAGGTTTGCTGCTGAGATGTTTCATGACTTGCACGAAGAAGTAATGGCAACTGCTTCTAGAAGTCATGGTTTAATGGCTCGTGTTCAACAGCTTGAAGCTGAAGTCCCTTTCATAGAGAAAGCATTACTGTGCCAGACCGATCATTCACCATTTTTCTCTAATAAAGGTCACAATTTGATCCTCGATTTTGTGGTATTTGATTGATTCTAGTTGGTTTTCATAAGATTGTATGCCAGATTGTCCTGGAATTATTTTGCTCTAAGCTCTAACAAAATTGCTTTGTCTACATATCATAGAAGTGATATTAGGGTCATAGATCTTTTTGGCTCAATGTGCATCTGTGCGTGATTATATTCCAAAGCATTATTCTGCCAGTGATGTTGTCTTTCTCTTTACTATGATAATTTATGATCTGGTCGGCTATTTTGTTGACTGATATCAAGCGACTCTATGACTCTATTTCAGGTTTGGATTGGCATCCGAATCTTCAACTGGAACACAGTGTGGTTACACGTGGTGACTTACCTCGCTGTGTAATGGATTCTTATGAAGAATGCCGGGGTCCCCCAAGGCTATTTCTTTTAGACAAGTATGATTTTACCTTGTTTTGTAAAAAAATTTTCTTTAGTCGTTTGTGAGAGAGCTGAGGATATAACATCCTTTGTATGTTTTTGATTAGATTTGATATTTCGGGA